>JAKLMI010000049.1:8429-119034 GCA_022813495.1 Pasadenomyces melaninifex | reverse complement strand
GTTGAGCAGCAGGTTGAGCAGCAGGTTGAGCAGCAGGTTGAGCAGCAGGTTGAGCAGCAGGTTGAGCAGCAGGTTGAGCAGCAGGTTGAGCCGCAGCAGGTTGGAAATCTAGCTCTCGAGGCTCAGTAGCTGCAGCCTCTACAACGTCTGCCTGCATCTGTTGTGGGCCGGGTAAGTCCAATTGAATGTCTTGTACTGTAAGTCCTGCTGGTGCCGCACGTCTTCCAGTCACCACTTGGTCCAGATATCGATCTGCAAGCTCTTTCGCAACCCTCCGAAGACGAAGACCCACTTCTGGATCTTCCAGATACCTGTAAGTCGCCAGCTCGATTTCTTTATTTTTGTGATAGTCAACCAGCTCAATCATATGCAGTGCGTCTTTATCTGCGCTAAAGCGATCGAAACGAAAGTTAGGACCCTGGAGCATATCCATCAACTCAGCCACATTTTCGGAATCAGTCGCTATGTTTCCAAGATTCTTGATCAAAGCCCGCAACTGTCTCAGATACCACCTCGGGCTTGTTGTAAAGCCGGGTGGCTCAGTGCCGGTACCTATATTTACCATCCTGACATGATCGAAACGTTCTCGACGCGTTTCAAAATAGTGCCTCCAGGTGACGAGAGACGGGTTATTCGTCATACCGAAGCCGCCATCGACGAGCATTCTGCCCATGATTCGGATGTGTCTGAAATATGTTGGAGCGGCAGATGTAGCTCGAGCTGCCTGGATCACAGTGATTTCATCACCATTCAGAGAGCATGCATGGTCACCTGCATTTGGATCGCCCAGTGTATCTCGGTGGCTGCAGAGGAATATCGCCTGCTTGTTGCGTTGCAAATCGCCTGGACGAAGCTCGTTACATACAACGGCACTCGCTTGATTAGTATCAGACACGAGCCAGGGGAAAGCACTCACCAACGGAAGTCCTGGTGGTCAGTAATATTCTGGAGTCGATAACCAGCCTGACGCGGAGTAGGTGCATGAAGCATAGCCCCTGTCTCGACGACCGTTCGCAGACGTCTGCCACAGAATTTGGCCCATTTCCCAAGTCCGAACGTCATCCGACCCATAAAATGTGGATGACCAAATACCTTCTCTGATAACATATTGTACTTTTCTATACAGCCGTCGACGTCGTAACCGAGTTTTACCAGCAACAGAGCAATGAGGCTGAGCGGTTTAGCACGTCTTGGACTATCTGGACCCGGTACTTACCCGCCAGTGCTGGTACCGACCACGAGATCGAAAACATCTCGTGGCGTAAGATTCACATCCTGACCTGTTGCTGAATGAACAGCTACGTTGACAAGACTCATTAATCTCTTTAGAATGATCAGCGAAGAAAGCCCTCTGACTCCTCCACCATCTGACACTCTGTCAGTTTTGGAAAGCACCAGACCAAACACCCTCGGCACCTACCGAGGGTCAAGACGTTGAATTCGGTCCAAGTTGACATCTTGCGACCTGCAGCGCAGTGCTAGCCCGTCTGACCAGGAGAAGAACTTACAGACATCGTGCAAGTTATATCTTGAGGCTGGATTTTATCCATTTCTCAGCCTTTATCCCAGTGAAACGAAGAGAGCCGTTCAGGACTACTGTGTCCCTGGTCTTGCATGCAGCGGTGCTACACTTACGACGAAGCAGCAACGCTCTCGAGAAAGGCTGCATGTTGGATGCCATCGTCGCGTGCTATTGAAAGCGATCGCTGCATGAGAAGGTGATGGTCGCAGCCACCACCGAAAGCAGGAATTCCGACCAATCACCTTTCCTCCAATCGTTTTCGCTTAGCATTTTAAGCGAGTACACGTTCGGTGCTGGGCACTGAATGGGAAGTCTGGGCTGTGCTCAGCTGTTCCAAGCATGCTTTACGAAGACACCCAGTCATGCATTATATTGTGTCTCATCATGATTCGCTATCCTAGCGAGGATGTTCGTTCTTCGTGTCTTTACGATGATTGTGCGGCCTTATTCGTTAGATGTGCGTTTCTGGCGTTCTCAGCGCATCAGCCTCCACCTACCACCGGAGAGTTGCATGTCACAGTCATTACGGGCTGACACTTTAGGGGAAAGCTGATTTCTTCCTACGAATACCAAAAATGTATCAGGCGGTCTAGTCCTGGCTGCTTTGAAGGCCAGTCCTGCCGACAATCGCAAAATGGAATAAATCATAGTCTTCCGTTCCTACATCTATTTCCAAGTTTCACAGGTAGGCACTATCGCAAGCTTAACGAACATGCAAGTACTGGAACATCGTGGCCTAAGGCTTCTGACCATTGGTAAGACTTTACAAGATGTCCTTTTTCCACTGACATATGACCTTAGATAGTGGTGGATTGCAGGCCATCTCCATCCTTCTCGTGCTTTCACGTGTCTGCACAGAGTTGTCGAGGAAGGCTGGACACAGCACACCCCTGGCACCTTTTCAAATCTTCGATATCATTGCCGGAGTAGGTACTGGAGGATGGTTAGCTATTTTGCTTGGTCGCTATCGTCTCACGATACAGCAATGTATGAGTGTGTATTTCTCCATCGCTGATGCGATGGACCCAAGTCGCAGCAGGGCTGATTCAAGTCGTGAGCGAGATGCCCCGTTCGTTCTTGACCAAGCGACATTGGTCTCCGAAATCAAAAGGGTAGTGGATGAATATAAGATTGGCAAGACAATGTTGAACACCAGAACTGACACCGATGTCGATTCACGCCAATGCTATGCATTTGCTATTGGTGTGGTTAGACGCGCCGCAGATGAGTCAAATCAGCGCTATCACCTGTTTCGTACCTATAAAGCTACACGGTCGTCGCTATATCAGGGCCCACAACCAGAAACTTGCAAGGTGTGGGAAGCATGTGCAGCAACAACTGCAGCCTCGTACTTGTGCGATGAGTACAAGATTGGCGAAACGGTGTACTGGGATGCTGGATTTCCTCGCACGCACAACGTGTCGGGGATTGCACTAGACGAAGCCGCCGCTATATATGCACCACAAAAACTCAGGCTAGATTTCGTCCTTAGCTTGAGTCCTGGAATACCAAATCGTCAAGAGATCAAGGATTTGAAGAAGGTGGCACAAAGTCATAGTTCGACCACCCAGCGAGTCAGACAGAGACTGGGTTTACTTCGCCGAGCCTTCACAGGCGATCGTATAACAGAAACGATTAGCTCGCCTTCCACGCAGCTCACAACGCCAGGTGGCAATCTACCCGAAAGCTCGCCCAGACTCGAAGAGCGTAGTGGCATAGTTCGTGCGGGGACTGATAGCAGTGTGAGCAGTCAAGAGGAAGACAAAGCACATCAAGATCACATCAGAGAACGTCTGCGTAACGACTTTGGCGACGACAGCCTCTATTTGCGCTTGGAGCTGCGCGGAGACCGGTCTGCGCACAAACCCTACCTCGATGACATCGCTAAGCCTGGCCAAGCTAAAGCTTCGGTTGCTGCTTTCCTCAAGCAAGGCAAGACTCTAAAGATACTAAATGATCTGGTCGACAAATATAGGCCATCTCCGGAAGAGCGTCAAGCATCGCAACCCATGTATATTTCATCGCAACGCTCGTTGAACTATGCAGCAAGTTCCAGGATCTTAGGTCATAGCCCAGCTTTTGGGTATGAGAGTGACGAGCCTGAATATGACAGAATAGTGATTTCGAGTTCCGGAACAGCAATTCTTGGGAATGTTTACCATAATCGCCCTTTCGATACAACCGCGAAAAGCGCACCGCTCTCATCACGCTACAGAGTCCTCGAACCAGATTCGCAACATGATAACGTGCAACTGTCTTCTTCTCCAGACGCACACTCGTGGCCACGTTCACGCTATACTTGGCGTCGTGCTGGAAGCTTACAGAGCAACCTTCCGAGAAAGCCGCAAGACTCTCTTGCGACCAGCCAACCGAAAAACCAAACGATGGTCAGAAGCACTGAATTACCCGCCAAGACGACGACTTCCTTTCATGATTTAACCACGACGACATGAATCGACAAGACTTATCGATCCTGGCAGTTCCGGGTGCTTGTGTCATTTGTTCAGCTTATACTTTTCGCGATGCGGAATGCTTGATCAGTGACAGATTGACCGAAGTTGAGCGTGGAGTTCTAGCATTCGACATGTTTCGGGATAGTGTATAATGATTAGAGCATTTTTCAGTACCCAGGAACTACAAATGTGGCACACCCGCACTAGCCAACACTAAATTCAAGATACTAACCACTCCTTCTCCCAGAATCAGACCTGAAGCCAGCACAATAACACCCGTTTCAGCATTGCCTTTCAACGTGACCCAACACAAGCTAATCAGCCCTCCAACAGTTCTTGCCAAAGTAAAGCTCGGCGTATTGTACATGCCCACCGCAACAGCAATACCACCAGGAATCCAGGGCTGAAGCTTCTTGCGCCACGATCCTTCAGCACCAGCAGTGAGGTATATACGGAAGATCGTCGTCAGTGTGAAGATACCTCCTGCTCCAAGTGCATATTGCCACGCCATGTCAGGGAGACCTTTACCTGTGACTAGTCGTGCGGTGAAGATCCAAACGTATGCCGTTGGTACCTGGAAAAGTTCACCTGGCACATCGTATACATTAACGTAGAGCTTGTAGACGCAGGCACTTAGTACAGCGCCGACCACAGATCCAATGAGCTGGCCGTAGAATTGTGCTTTAGGACTCGCACCGATAAGATGGCCTGCTTTGAGGTCTTGGAGGATGTCTCCAGCTTGTAAAGCACCGGACTCCGAGATCGCGCCTGCCAGCAAATTGATGATAATCGCATGATGAGCGTGTTTTCCTGTTGGCTGGACAAGCGCGAACAAGAGCTGTGTAAGCTTCGAGATACCACTGACTGGATTCAGATCTGTCTCTCCTAAAGCTCGAACACCCATAATGCTGAGTAGAAGAGCTAGGAAAAGTGCGAGAACATTCAACGAGAGTGGAATGTATTCTCCGAATGTAATGTGCACAGAGATAACACAGATGACCATAGTGATAGGTAACCAGATCGACACAGCTCGTCCTGAAATAAGGTGGTGTGCTGGCGCATCATCCGGTACCTCATCTTGATGGCGCTTGGCTGTTCGGTCTTCGGAGCCTACTTTGCTGTAGTCGAAGGGACTGCTGGAAAGATGTGACCACAGAAACTCCTTGGTGTCGGCGCTCTGCTTGTACTTCTCTTTGGCGCTGCGCACGAACGCCGGGCCGTAGTATATGGTAGGTCGCAGAACCAGCCAGCCAAGATTCACAACGGCATCCGCAAGCATGATTGCTAAGCTCACCCAGACGATCCATCCTTTGCTGCCCGTCTCCCAGTCATCTACTGGCCCTGGTGCCCAGCCTTGATGTTTCGCAATAGGACTTAGAACTGCCCAGCCAACGACAGCACCCAGGAGCATATGTAGAGTGGTAGCGGGACCCATGATAATACCTTGTCCGACGTATGCTGGGGAAGGGTTTAGTGTCCAGACCCAGGTGTTGGCAAGGTATGTTCCAAATATAGGTAATCTGTGCAGTATCGGAAGGAAGTATTGTATCAAAGTGTATATGCCAGAGCCACCAAATGCAGTCAACAAGAACTTGATCTGCTTCTTCCAGTCCTGCCTCATATCTTCCTCGTTCGCACTCTTGCCATTATTCTGGTCATCATCTTCCTGATCCATACCACCATTCAACAACTGCTCGCGCTCTTCCGTTCCCTGCGTTTCGACTTCGCCCTTTCCGTGCGCACCACCATGGAGCACACTGATCATCAGCGCAGTCGCAGTACCACTAGGGAACTTGAGCCTTTCACGAATTATGACCTGCTTCCGCAATGGCACTCCGAACACCACACCAAACAAGCACAACCCAATGCCCCAAACCACAAGCCTCCAAAGGCTCAAATCAATAGGCGCGCCCTCGCTCTTCTTCAGCAAGAATTCCAAGCTGGGCATTACTCCGACAAACCCCAGCCCAAGCGGCATAGTACCGACCGCACCTGCGACTGTCTGTACGAGTACATTCTCGACAGGCGTGAACGGAAGCTTGAGGTGCTTCGACAGTGTCTTGAAGAACGCAAAGCCGATCAATGAAGCCGGCATAGCCATTCCACTGACCCATCCCGTCTGCAAGCCGAAATACGTGTTCGAAAAACATATTATCACGCCGATGAGTAAGCCAACCGCAACACCTCGAAACGTGAAGTTCGTGGCATCGACGACGCTCTCATGGTGGTTCGATTTAGTAGCGTAAAGACCTAGATCGGATTGCTCGATCTGCTTCGCGAATGGGTTCGCGGTCGTCGCTTCGTGAAGTAGGGTTGAATCGGAAAGCTCATGGTCTTCCTCCGTGGTGTTCGTTCTGTCGATTGAGCTGGAGGAGCTGTGACGGAGAGGTGCGCCTCTATCTGGTGCCATTGTTGTTCAAGATATCGTAAGCAGTCCTGCGATGTATCTAGGGAGGCTTTCGTAGGGATACTAGCAATATAGATAAGGCTCTATTTGCAGCCATAGTATCGGGCAACGAGCGTGAGCAGCTATCCACGAAAGTGTAGTGTTCAATCGTGGAGAAGCTCGATGTCGCAATCCCAAGTGATCCGAGGCGAGGTAAGAGGCCATGACGAGACTCCAACTACTAGGTGGCCATGACGGTGTTGCTATCGGGCCATGACGCTAGCCTTATAGAGCCTGGTTTAGGCATCAAATAATTCAATCCAACACCAATTCCTAAGCATACCTAACCCGAACTAAAAGGTATATATCTAAACCTACCTAGGTAACACCCAGCTGTATACTGAACTTCCAAGGTTTGTTAATAGAATCGGTCCCTCGGTTTTAGTCTGGGGCTAGGATTTAGGTGGGCTAGGATTTTACTCGGATTTAGTGTTAAATTGGATGAAGAGCTCTACGCGCTTCTCAATCTAGCAACTGTTCAACATTATGTAAGTTTTGTCCGGTGTACACTGTAGCCGAGCATGAGGTCGACGTGTAGGATTCGGTTTCCTGTGAGGATATCGCAAAAGCTAAGTGGCGACCCTATGTCGATCCAGACTTATCTGGACCTTGTCCAATAGGCGCTGGTGGGGGCTGATGGATAGGAATAACAACTTTGCGTTCTTCCGTTGTATCTGGGTTTCTGAAATCGTCGTTGCCGTTATAGCCAATCGAGCAAATGAGATCCCCTTGAGCGTTGATGACCGGATCTTTGAAAAAGAAAGTACCCGAAGCAGGATAATAGAACTTTTGTTGACCACTTAGGTCCTCTGCGAGCTTCTTCTCAAGGTCACTAAGGTTTTTAATCGCTGCGGCATATGATGCGGCTAGATAGGTCTCGTATGTGCGAAGAAGACCATCCTCGTACTTGGTTGAGATGTCGTAGACTGGTTTGTCGGCGACACAATTTATCTGAAGGCCACCATCAGCAACACCCTGCAACGTCATGGTGAGTTTCCAATTGATCTTGTACGTGACCTCGTCGTCCTTGGTAGAAGGGCCGTTCTTGACTGAAAGGTAGAGCTTAGCCATCGAATATCCATCAAGAACAATGACCGGCTTTCCTGGCGTAAACTTGAGTGTATTTTTGCATTCACAGCCGACTTGGCCCCAGCTTTCGACGTACCAACCAAGATCTTTATGATCCCATAGATTTTTCATGCCTGATTGATCCGAGTTGTATTTGCTACTGAACTCATACGTATACGGTACATTCGTTGGCCTGAAGTCGAAATTGCTATCAGCTGATGGTTTGTCCTCATTATTGCCAACACGGAGAGATGACCACCAGTTGTAATAGAAACCTGGGAACTTGCTGTACATTGTGAGCTTTAGTTCTTTGACGCTTGGCTCCATTGCTTTGTTGACACCTCTTAACAATGGGATAAGATAACCGCCAAAGAAGTTTGCACCCGAGATTACAAGGGCGCCGTAGTCAGTTGACGAGGAATTGCCTTTTCCATCAAGTCTGCCACTTGTCCAATTGCCCGTCGGCTGCAATGTTGCATCACTTGGTCCCGGTAAAGGCTTTGGCTTTCCGTCTCGATCAGCGCAAGTCTCCAGGTAGAGCAGGTAATTCAGTCGAGCATTACCCGTCAGCCCATTGCTGGCAGTTTCCTTATGGTCCGGATCCTGCCATGGATAGGTCTGAAATCTTAGAGCGACTGGCTGGAAGGTAGCAGGATGCTCCTTTTTCAACTTCTCGACATCCTTGCTTGCTACGGAGTAACCGACAGTATTTAAGCTGTACTTAAAGAGCAATCCTAGGAGTTCCCGCAAGAGATTGGTCGTCCTTGATCTGACTGTCTCGGACCAGGTCTTCCAGTCCACACCCTTCAAATCGCTCTTCTCGAAGTCGATAGTGGTTTTGGCGGCTGAAAAGTGTCAGCTAAATTCACGACATACAACAAAAGTTTTAATACCGTTAATCGACACAAGAAGTCGTGTCACTGAATATTGGCCCGGGGGCTGAGATGCAACCTTCCGCTGGTACACCGGATCGTCTGTCTTGAGGTCCTTCATCCCTATCTGATATTAGCATCCAGCTATGCTCGAAGGCTCATTGCCTACCCAGTGCTACTGGCAGCACCAGGGTCCATCCAGCCATATCAAATGAAGCCATGTCTGGGCTTGACAGATCTGTATCTTCAACTGGAAGTTTGTTGACCTATGCCCGAGATTAAGGGTAAGCTTAACCAGAACAACGGGATTTGTTACCTTGAGCGTGCCAGTCTTGATATGCATGTAGTACAAAACCGTGCTTTGGTCATTGGGTGCCCAATCAACCTGCACAACAGGTGCATCCATGGTTACATTGGCTATACTACCCGAAATCACTCCTAGATCGATCGCAAACGTCTTCTTCATTTCTGGATTCTTCAGGTTAGCTAGCCACAGGTTTTCGATGCCATTGTTTATCATATGCCTGATTCGAAGATGTTAGCGCACATTCGTCGTCGGGAGAAAGACTCACTGCGTCAATGCCACAACCTGATCATATTTACCAATCTGTAACACTTAGTAGCGGACGATGAATAAATGGTCATCGTACCTTGACTCTGTCGATACGATCTTCACCCATAGTCTGAATGCAGGACTACGAAAGTTGCGAATCTGGAAATGTGGTTGACCTGACCCAAGTTGTACTTTCTGTCTTCAGCCAGTCCAACCGTCGTGACATACATTTGACTCAGCATATATATAACGCGAACTCGAATCCATAGTGGTGCTGGCGAAGCTCATGCAGGCAGGTCGTATTCACAGCTTCTCCCTCAGGTTTAGAGTAGAGCTGAACGCTTCGCAAGCCATACAGACTCAATCCTGATTGTTCGGCTGGATGTTATGTGTTTTTCCATCCTATCGTGCCAGCAAGCGGCCGACAAGTAGCATGTGTCAGGTGCTACCGTGAGACCAGCATTGCATTTCAGCTGTACTTCATTAGTACTCTATAAGTTAGAGTTCCTTGGCAGCCCACCTCGCTGTTGGGCAATTTGCGACCCAGTCATTACATCTACACCTGTCTTTGGTCCACACCACTTACCAATCTACACATATCTTATCAGCATACCTATACAGCACTATATCGACATCGCTTGAGCCAGCCTCACCAGCCTTCGCTTATTTAGGCGACGGACGGTCTGGGCCTGATTCGCCCAGCACTAAGCCTGTTTCAGAAAGCGATATCATTTGTGTCTACCGCCACAAAGAGAGGCAGTCTGTTGAGACTTCTTTCTTTTGGTTAGTTGCTTATACTCCAGACAAATTCAGTACACGTGGGTGATGGACAGTGGCTAGAAGAAGTTGGTTCTAGTACAATGCCTGCAATCTACACTATTCAGCTTATGCAGGTATGCCACCGTTTGTGGTTCAGCTCACGCGGATGTATTTCAATTTCTGTTTTGCGCTCTCATGTGGGTTACAGGTGGTGATTCAGCTCGCTTATATGTGAGTCCCAGCAAGCGACCAGGATAGCGTAGAAGAGTCGGATTCACTTCAATAAGCAGAAATGTCCTCACAGCAAGCACAGCTACGGTTTCGAGGATCGTGTCGTAATCCGAGTATGCTGCGCTCTTTGCCAGAGATATCCTGCTACAACAAACTTCTGTCCTTGACCAGTATCGACGTTGGCTCTCAATATCCTTGTGTGAGGCTATTCGAGAAGCTTTCTAGAAATCCTCCGTCAATATGGGTTCTGTACATTGGGATTCCGAGTTGATGACCAACTATGTTGCCGCGGTGCCAGTCCCAGCAGGGAGTCACTTTGTTACTTGCGTTGACCCTGCCACAAGGTATCCCGTGGTCTTCGCTCTCAGCAACGAAAAGGAACCTCGGATGCAATTGATCAAGGTGAGAACGAATGGTCAACTTTATCGTCGGTAAGACACTGACCACAGTACAGCAAGACGAACACGGCCTACGACAAATCATCGATCTAAATAAAGCGCTGGCAATCCCACATGGAGCCGTCATACAGACGTTCGAAGTACAGCAGGCTCAAGACTATTCCGTTTTCCTCGTCTTAGCTGTCAAATACGATGATCGTCAATCCAACTTGCTGGTTGTCAAGCCCTTCCAAATTGCTTCTAAGGTGGTATTTTCATTGTTTCCGACGCAGCTTGTTGGCACAGTCTTCAAAATCTTCATGGTGCGACTTCCTTCAGATCTGCATTCCTCCTTGCTAACTACATCCAGTCGCCACCCCTTGCCTCAACTAAATACCCACTGATTCTCTTGGCATCCCATCCTCTGAAGAGTGTAGAGCACGCCAGCGACATTGTAAGAGTGTCAGTCTCTGTTCAGGCAGATACCTGGACAACTTCTCGGGACTTGGAGTTGCCTCTCGACGCTGTCGACATATTCTCGATAGCTCCTGCAACGAGTGTCTACGGCGAAGGGCTCTTCGTGCTTTGCGCACCGAAGGGAACTAGGTCAGCATTCACCTCATATTTGTGTCTGTGTCCATGTTCTCACTGAAGAACCTATAGTCAACGAATGATAATTGCCACTTTCGTCCGTAAAGACAGGGACAACAATCCTAAGTGGTTCACTGTGAGCTTGAAATGTCCACCAGGTAAGATGAGCATCCCTCTCTTGTTCGGCACGCTCATACAGAATGTAGGTAGCAGTTCTATTGCTAGCTTCCTTGGCCCAGACAATGGCTCAGCACTAGTTGTGGCCTGCTCAGACAGTCTCCGATACTTCGATGAAGACCAAGCAACGACAAAGGACGCTCACGGTGTCTTAGTAGCCGCTAGTCCTCTATTGAATAGTGCTCAACAGTTGTTCATTGCACAGGACGGTCCAATACTATCCCTATGGACGTCGAACACTGTGGGCCAACTGAGTTATATGACGACCAGAACTGATACTATCGGTAAGGGTTCTCTCACCGTCTGCCCACTTCTTGAGAATGGAAAAGCGAAGTCCTTCGCACCATGCATCATTCGACCTGACGAGAAAATCGGACTGTCGTCAACATGGCAGTTACTTCTTACTAATGACGACCATGGTCATCTCACCCTTCTTCAACAATACCGCGATACAGGTATCTGGAAGTCTGAACCCTTTCACGTATCATATCCGCGAAGGAATGTGGAGGTCGAAAGCTACACCATCTCGATTGAAATCAAGGGCATTGAAAGTCAACCTCTTAGGAATGGGCTTGCCTTTATGGCAGCATCTTCTGCTACTACTGCGACACTTAATGGTAGCACTGTTATGCTCAGCTCCTCGGGCTCATGGCTGCAGGCAGATAGCGCAGGTGAGCTATCTCTTATCGTCCCAACCAATTCCCTTGCTGGACAAACTCTGCTTATTAAGAAATTGCGTGACCAGTATGGTATCGAAATAGATGTACAAGCTGTCGCAATCGATCCGACACGTAAAGTTATCAGCGCTTTGGAACAGTTTTCCACTAAACAATCACTATTGGATGCTAGAACCAAAGACAAGAAATCCATCTGGGAAGGTCAAGACATGCCGTCCGAAGGCGACCTTGAGCAGGCCGCGAAGTGTTTCAACGCCATCAGTCGAGCACACAAGGAGCTTGCACCAAGTACGGGCAGCCTGACTAAACCTGCCGCCACAATGGTCAAAAAGCCGGCCACGAATACAAACCTCGCCTCACAGACGATAGATGGTTATCTGATGGATGCATTTTACTGGCTAAAGCAGAAAGCTCACGATGCAGTTGATTGGATAGTAGACAAGATTGGTAAGTCCCACGTAGCTTACTTCACAGCACTTTTGAAAGTAACTCAGATGCTACAGATGGAATGTGGCAGTTTGTTTGCAAAATTGGACACTCAATCAAAACATTTGTGCTTGATCGCGTTGAGAAGATCGGAGAAGCTGCATCATGGGTGAGTCAGTCTAGTAAGCTATTTGCAGAACGAGATCTTAACCTGATTTCCTTAGGTTTGGCAGAAGATCAGAATAGGATGGGAGAAACTCAAGGACCTGGTAGGTTTTCTGTTCGACTGGGACGATATCCTCGAGACGAAAAGCACGATCTCTACGATGGTCAACAGTGGCCTCGAAGCAGCTACATCCAAGATAGATGAATTCGTGCCTCAGATTGACAGGTGAGCTATTATCCAGGAAGAATGATACTTTTGTGCTGATAGCAAAAGCTTCTTCCAAGGCATACAAGCCCAAATGGTCAAAGCTCTGGCTCCTCCCTCAAAGTCAATCTCTGGTGAGAATCAAGCTTTGAGTGGTGGGAAAAGTTCAACTTGTCAGAACAGTACGGGCTTCAAGTGGGCGGGCGAGAGGTTGAAGAACGGTGGTGCAGGCTCGGGTGGCGTAGTGGTCAAGGCGAATGGTAAGATTATAACTGTCCTTTTGCGGTGGGACTTATTTTACTGACTGGGAAAGATCCGAAAGATCCTGCTGGTGCAAAGTCGTGGGAATCGGATTTTGCACCACTTCTGGGATCCATAGAGGCAGCCGCGACGCAGACGGGCAAAGACATTACAGAGTTGTTCAAGATGCGAGGTGCGGTAACGACTGAGGATCTCCTTTCCAAGAGCTCCAACTTTGTTGTCAGGGTATTGGAAGTGATCAAGCAATTTGCGATTTCGGTCGTGAAAAGCGTGAGGAGACTTATTGAGCTGATCAAGCAGCTTGGTAACGCAAGGTATACTTTCTGCTCCGCCCATTACAGATCACGAGACTCACGTTCACTCCAGCATCGATTTGCCGATCTTTACCTGGCTGTACCGCCAGATCACGCACGGTCATGATCTCACCTTGATTGATGCGATTGCGCTGATCGTTGCCATTCCGACGACAATGATCATCAAAGCCGTCACGAAGAAAAAGCCTCCAAGGATTCCCGAAATGAGTGCAACGACGCTTCCTCGACTTATAGCAGGCGATGAGACTCTTCCTCAAAGCATGAGACTTGATTTCAATACTCTCACTACAGGTATGGTGGTAGGGGTCATTGCTGTCAAAGGCGTTTGGAGTCTTGTGAAAATCACTTACAAGGCAGTCACGGAAGGTAGTGGCGGAGTTCTAGGCGAATTGACTCCTGGAAGAACAATGACAGCTATCAGTGTAGTCCTCGACATCGTTGGCACGATCTCTGCCATGCCCAACGATCCAGGCCTGCCTGGGCTGAAGCTGAGGCGATGGATCTCGTATCTGACGCTCTTGCGGGCATCTACAAATGGTCTAGGATTGATCGTCGGCGAGAACCCGATGATGGAAAAGGTTGCCCTTTGCATTGACCTTGTCACATGTCTTACGAACTTCGGCCTCTACTCAGCTGTCTACTACTATGAGTACGACGAATCCTGGAAAGACAAGGACGATGAGACGACCACTTTGTGTGTCATTGGTAACGGCCTCAATGCTCTGGCAGGTATTGGTAGCTTCGCGGCAAACTTGGGAAAGCTGACAGATCCTCCTCTGACTGCGGTCGGAGTAGCTGTTATGGCGGTTGGTACCTATGGCCTCATGGCAATGGAGGGCTTCATGTTCGAGCGGACATATGACAAGAAACAGCAAGTGAGGAACATTGCGCCTGCAATCTAAGTTACTCTTATATAGCTGCCAGCCGGAAAAATAGGCTGACCAGGTCCATGGTACCCCTGGAAGTACGAACGCCAGATCGAGCCGTTTGCCGTAACATCAAGCTGCTCTTCTGGGTCACGGCCCTTCTATCTCTGCGTCAGAAGGTGGTTCAATGCTCAATTACTACAACAAGCAATGAGATATGGGCTCTCTGATTGGGCTGGTGTCAGAGAGGTCCTCGAAGACTTCATGTACCGCGATCTGGCGCCACACCCAGCCGAACGGTGTATGGTGTCGGAAATCAAATGCAATATAAACGAACATTGGATCACTGAAATACTAATCGATGAATGAAGCAAAACGGTCACGCTCTGAATGCACAATAGTGAAGCTCGAATCAGCCGGCTGAGACTCCCATCAGTCATCACTGCTTTAGTCTGACACAGCTCATGCATTGGCACCCATCATCGCAAACTCAGCACCTCTCTTGATGGAGTCCTTCCAGCTCTTCTTTCTATTCTTCTGAGCAGCATTGCGAGCCTCAGCTTCTGCAATGATCTGACCTGCGGTTTTACCATCAGCAGTAAAGCCAGAAGTCGAAGACACAGAGTCGATCCTTGGCTCCTCCGGTGACGGCGCAGCGTACTCTGCACTATACTGAGGCAACTCGTCTTGATGCGCCTCATCATAAACAGGAAGTGGCGCTTTACCGCGAGTCCACAGATCAGCTTTGGTTTCCGCTTCACCAAATCTCCATATCTCGACGTCTTCAGGCAGCAGAAGGCAGTCCTCAGCTGGTGCTAATGTGCCTCTATAGCGACCCTCCTTGTTCTTGGCATAATGTTTGCGCCACCTATCAACCTGAGTCAGAGGCAACTCACACGCGGCACGAAAGGTAAGACTTACGTATCGTATGGGATTTGCCGGAAGATGAACGGTGGCTTGTCGGTAGCCTTTTTGCGCTGAGTGGTAAGGCCAGCTTTCCGCATCCATTTCTTAGAGTCTGTAGCTTCAGGCTTGTTCACTTTCTCGTTGTGCACCCAGTTGAGCCTCTCGTCCCAGTTGAAGGCGTCTGCTGCTCCAATACCTGTTCGTGGTGCAACGTTTTCAGGTAGCCTTGGTGGCAGCACAGCTACAGTGACAGAGTCCATTACTGGAGGATCCGAGACTGACTGTGTGCGAGTCATGCTACGTGCAAATGATTGTGTCCGTTGTGGCTGAGACATGTCGTTGATAATTTCTTGTTTGTACTATAAAGGAAATATCGTTGTTGATGGTAGTGAAGAGATTCCATATACCTAGGTATGTGCTGTGGCAAAAGTACCTACTTGCGATGGTGCTTGCTGATCAGCGTTAAGAATTGCCTTACTCAGATAAGTTCAAGATAGCTTCCACGGTCATCTATGGTTCGAGCCTCTATTTCCCTCAGTCACGATGGCATGTATGTGCCGTGCCGCATTTGATCTTGCATTCTGTTATTGGTATCGTCCGAAGGGGATGTTCGTCACTGACGGCATCTTGCATCTGGAGCTTGAAAGATCTGGGGAAGGCTTGGGGTTGACTTTGCCTCGCAGCGAATCATAGGAGTATCTAAATTGGGCAATGTTCTGGAATGAGGCTATGTTGGCCATTCGTCGGGAGTGCTGTGATGCTAATATTACTTGTATTGCTTGAATTGAGGCTCATAGCTAAATGGGGAGCTCCAGCGTCGTATTTGTGGAATATTGATGTCTTGTGTATATGCTTATACAGATTGAGCGAATATTGAACGAACGCGAACACACAATGAATGTCTTCTATACGACTTTTATTGAATCTGCTCGTGTCCATCAGGGTAGCTGGGCTTAGTCGTATACGACCTAATTCAGAACAATGTGGTCTAGCAAATGAAGACGCAACGATCATTGGAGAGAGCGAGTTTCGTGCCGTCAAACAGAATGCACTGCTGCTCGAGAAGCGAAAGAACGAGTGAACGTCATGAAAGAAGTAGGGCAAGAGCTGCCGACGAGGTCATTGTTTTGCTGCACTAGTACACTTTCGGTCAAATCGACCTCTAGCGCGTTCTAGGGTTTGAACCCTAGGCAGTCGCAGCCTCCGATCCAACTGCTCCTTCTCAATTGTTCTTCATTGAACACTTTCTCTTCATTCAGCTTTACGCTCGGAAACAAACTGAATAGCACCGCAGCACCAGCTAAACCAACAATATGCCACGTACGAGCAGGAGGAAGAGCACTCCTTTATCACCAGCAAAGCCACGTCAGACGGCCAGTGTAGCTCCGCGTCAGGCTAGACACTTACATCGTCTATCGAGTAGAGAGATTGACGAAAGACAAACCCGCCTAAGAATTCCTTTGTACAAATCGGTACAACCTGTTGATGAAGAGGGTGACACGATCACTGTTAATTCGCCTTCACGAAATGGCCCTTTCCAGGCCCAGCCTCCTGCAGGTGAGCAAGAGCTTGCATCACGAGCATCCATAAGCGACTCTGATGACAACGAAGATGAGCAAGAGCTCGAGCTTGATCGGGATGCAATACTCGAAAATCTCGAAGAGTTGAACAGCCATGCAGATAAGCTGCTGCGATCTCTGGACCGTGAAGATCTGTTGCTAGCGATCACAGAGCTACAAGACTCGTCCTCAAAGTTTGCGAGGCGCTTTCATCTCATGAGAAAGAGGTTAGCTCTCGATCTTGCTCTGTTTGGTGAGGAAGAGACGTTATGCTTACCAGTTGACCGGATCTCCCTGGCTCTAGATCCAGAAAAGCATGTTCCAGAGCTTGAGACTTTGTTGGTTCGGGCAAATCTAGCGTACTTTGCTTCATCACTCGCTACAAAGGGATTTAGAACCTCATTAAGGTCTGCTTCGCCTTTTTTGCGTCTCTCTCAGTCAACGAAATTTCCACGTGCCTTCATGACGACCAAGCAAATCGCAACTATTACAGATGAGAAATTCTGGCACGATGTTGCCTCTCTCGTCGCCAATTTACTTACGCAGGCATTCATAGGAGGGATCGAAAGTGAGCTGGATAATGATGATTTTGATGCTGAACAAGAGCTAGATGCCGCCTTCAAACAGTGGCCTGAGCAACTCAGGCACATCGCCATGCACAAATCTGCTAAAGCTGAGAAGCATATAATAGGTCGAATATTTGACCTGAAGAAATTCTTGTCTCGTGGACCTGGGCCACAAGTTGACCTTCTAGGCCTTCGTCGGAAGTATAGCTACGAGAAATTCGTGATAGATGCAATAGATTGGACTATTGCAAGCAACAGGGGCATTACAGAGATCGAACCAATGAACGTTGGTGCCATTGTCAATAGACTCGAAGGACGACACGAAGCACTTCAAGAGCATGTGGTTGCTGCCCCGGAGCCAAGGAACCGCAAATCGGGCAGCGACGCCTTTGCCTTCAACAGAACACGAGACGCAGAAGCTTCGGAAGATGAGGAAGAGTCTGAAGACGAGCTTGAATCGCAATACCGATCTCAGAGCCGAATTCCGACTAACACTGTCAGTGTCGGCGTTGCAGGCATGACTCGGATAGAAGAAGCCGAGGAGATTGAGTGTGTGCCTGCAAGTTCAGCAAACCAGGTTATTCTAAGAGTTTTGGACGGTGTGGATCGAGGTGATGTCCTACCTCGTGCAGTCCGAGAAGGGTCTTCGGAACCAGCGATGCGTAGAAGACGCGAGGTAGCATCCAAGAGTGAAAGGGAAGATTCTGTCGAGGACTTGCGCCTAGATCGACTATTCACCAAGGCTCAACCTGGGAGACAGCATTCTGAGGAGGAAATAATCCCCAATACAGCATACTCAGACTTACACGAATCGATCGAGGCCCCCGAAGACGAAGGAGCCGTACAAGCAGAGCCCGAATCAGAAGCAGGTGAACCGACCTTTGTCCTTCGTCCAACACAAGAAGCCTTGCAGGTATTAGACGCAAGTAGACGTGCACAAGAGGACGCTACTGAAGAAGGAAGACACCACGTAAAGCGATCCAGATTGACAGAACGACAGCCCGATGCACGAGAAGTGCAATGGGATGATACCCAAGACGACATCCGTGAGAAGAGACGCCGAGATGCGGCAGAGGATAGTGAAGACGACGAATTCGAAACCATCGAAAGACCAAGCAAAAGACCTAGACCCAGCTCAGGCAAGTCACCAAGCTCGTCCGCTCCGATCCGACAGCGCAGGCAATCACCCGGATTGTTTATTTCTGATACAGAAGAGCCGACAGGATCGGTGCCACGCGAAGATCAAAGACCTGTCGTTAATCGTCCGACCTCGTCTGCGCCCAACAGACCAACGAGACCAGGCTCGAGCCACAGCAGACCATCTCGACAACGGGAGCGTTCGGCTGGTTCCATTCCTCCCGAATCGTCACTCGAGGCCTACAAGCAAGCACGGAGAGACAATCAAGGCATGCGCAGGGATGCTGCGCTTTTAGCTGGTATCAATACTGCAAATTCTTCGCGACCGATTAAACCTCGTCAGATCCGTGTTGGTTGGTCAGACTCTGAGATCAGAAGGCTAATGGAACTCATGGCAGAATTTGCAGCTGCCGGCGTCCATTGTAATTGGTCTGGCATGAGAAAATCAGATGCTGATATGGACGAGCCGCTTCTGCAGGATCGTGATCAGGTTGCCCTCAAGGACAAAGCAAGAAATATGAAGTTCGACTTTCTTGCAGCGTTGGCACCACTACCTGCGGGTTTCGAGCACGTTACGCTTAAGAAAACGGATATTCAAAAGCTTCAAGCTCGAGGAGCTCCTATACCAGAATGGGACTTGGAGAGGCATGCTCGAGAGGTATAAATATTTCCTCGCTGTATCTTAAACACTTTCATTACCTTTACCGTGTGCGGACGCTGTGACCTATACTTGACCAAATGGCTGAAACAAGTATTTCTCGCAACTGAACTCAAAAACAAATAATCGTCTATAACCAGAGGAAGCTTGGATATGCTTGTGTGCTTTTGCTGAGCTGGCAGATCTGAAACGCTGCAGATCCAGACCCTAACCAATAAGCTCTCGAGCGTAACATTAGGGCTTTTGTCCCGGTGGAGCGTCCTGGTCTGGACAAGTCGCTAAAGAAGCACTACATCGTAGTCACCTTCCTCTTTACATTCTTATCTTTCGCCAACTGTGCTCAAAATGACTGCTATCGAAATCAATTAGGGGTCGTACGATCGGTCAGCTTGATCGTACTTGATATACATCTCGTTACAACGAATGAGAAGTACAATCTTCATGTCAGATTGCTTGACCTTCTGCACGAGCTCGCCGCTAGCTATGCACATGGCTTCGGTCCGGTATGATTGTCAACATAGTGCATAGCAGGGTCATCTCCAGCATGCGGTTCTCGGCTTCTCGATTGTTGACCTCTCTGATAAGTTAAACTCTCAATCGCAATTTCTGAAGTATTCGCTGTCCATACCTCATTAATCAAAGCCATTATGGACGACAAAGAGCTCAAGAATGGCATCTACGAGCCAGCCCTCGTTTCCGATATTGTCAGCGACGAGAAAATCAACATATACGACCAGCACGATGTTTCAGATATGGCCCGTCTGGGCAAAAAGCAAGTCTTCACTCGCAACTTCGGGTTCTTGTCTACTCTAGGCTTCATAAGCATATACATGGCAACATGGGAATTTGTGCTTGTATCTCTTGCGACTGGACTTTCCAACGGCGGCTTTGCTGGTCTATTCTGGACGTTTATCGGCACGGTCATCTGCTACTCGACAATCGTCCTAAGTTTAGCTGAAATGGCTAGCATGGCACCTACCACCGGAGGTCAATATCACTGGATATCAGAGTTTGCACCACCCTCGAGTCAGAAGATGCTCAGCTATTGTGCTGGCTGGATGAGCACGCTTGGCTGGCTGGCAAGTACAGCTAGTTCGGTCTTCGTGTGCACGACGCTGATACAGAGCTTGATCGCGATAGGGAACGATTCATTCGCATTTCCAAATTGGCAGTATACATTGATAATGCTTGCGTACATGCTCATCACCATCTTATTCAACACATGGGGCGCGAATTTCTTGCCAATGATCGAAACAATCTCACTGTTCGGGCATCTCCTTGGTTTTCTGGTCTTCATAATCCCCATATGGATTATGGCGCCAAAGAACTCTGCTAGCGAAGTCTTCACCAGCTTTTCGAGCAGCAGTGGCTGGGATATTGGTGCTGGTTGTTTGGTGACACAAGTAGCAGTTTTGTACTGCAACCTCGGTAAGCTATATCGTATTGAAAACGATTCCCAGCTCATGACATTCTACAGGCTCAGACTCAATTGTCCACATCGCCGAAGAAATCAACAACGCCAGTTTGACACTGCCACGAGTTATGTGGTGGTCCTATCTCATGAACACCCTTCTCGGCATCATAGCACTAATCACCATGCTCTTCTGCATCGGCACACTCGACGCCGCAATTGAAGCCGAATCACCATATCTCCAGCTCGTCCTCAATACCGGCTCAAGCGCATTAGCATATGTCCTGCTCGTCATCCTTCTCCTGCTCATCTACGCCGGCAACATCACCTGTCTCGCAACAGCAAGCCGCGAAGTCTTCGCCTTCGCTCGCGACAAAGGCTTCCCACTATCACGCTACTGGTCTAAAATGAACAAGAAGCGACACGTCCCAGATAACGCAGTCTACTTCACCTCAGTTGTATCCGGTATAATCTGTCTCATCAATCTCGGCAGCACGGTCGGCTTCAATATTGTTGTCTCACTTAATCTACTAGCACTTATGAGCACGTACACCGTATCGATAGGCTGCATAGCACTCAAACGCCTACGAGGTGAACCCTTACCACCAGCACGATGGAGTCTGGGACGATGGGGACTGCCGATCAATATCTTTGCATTCTTCTACTCCATCTTCGCGGTTGTATTGAGCTGTTTCCCGAGTTCTGTGCCTACGGATACGAGCTCAGCGAATTGGGCGCCTGCTGTGTGGGCTGGAGTGGCTTTGTTAAGTGTGGTCACGTATTTCTTGCATGGACGGAAGCATTATACACCACCTGTTGTGTTTATAGAAGGGAAGAGGATTGGTGAATTGCAGGGTGTGAATTGATGTGTTTTGTGATGAAATACAAGAGTCAACTGTCTTGGCAATTATCATAACGACTACTATGTCCTGCAATCGATATCCTGTGGCTCACTGGTGCCGGTGTTTCTTCCTCTTATCCGCTTGTGCACATGTGTGTTTACATAACCTTTGTTGTTTAAATTTATCCTCATGTTAGGCAGTGCACAAAGATATTCACGCATGATGATTTGTGTAGTGCTTGCTCTCATTTCAGTGCGTTTTTCACAGGATTTTCAACAGAGCTGGTGTCTCAGAAGAAGCATACTTCAGGTACACGTGGGAATAAAGGTCAGAAGATCGGATAATGGTGTAATACAAGTCTACGGGCGATAACGTTGTCCAATACTTTGCAGAAACCAGCGCTTGATCTCTAAGAGTGTTACTCGCCTCCCTCTTACCTCCTCGGCAATTGCTGAACCTGTGGCACAATAGTATAACTCGTCACACCATGTATCCTCTGTGCACGATTCGTAACCTGAGTACCAGGAGCCATCTTCGCACCTTGTTTCCTGATGGCCTGCGGAGCTTTGTTCGCAGCTGCCTGTGGTCGTCTCGTCGGATCGTATTCCACAGTCTGCCACGTCTTCTTGGAGAAATCATCGCTTCTCTGTAATATAGGTCTCGACCACTCCTCCATCAGCTTCGTAGCCTGTCTCTTGATCCTGTCATCCACGCGCTTACTCTTTCGGTAGAAGAACACGACTTTACCTATGCCTGATGCTATCAGGGCTTCTTTCGTCATAGGCAAACGGTCCAAAGAGGAGAAGACCTCGCGCTGAATATTGAAAGCGGGCAATGAGCCGTCGGACAGTGGTTCTAAGAAGAAACGCACTGGTTCCAGGAAATTCATTTCTGGATCGAGGATGGATTGTCGGTACGTGTTGTTGTTGAGGATGCCGACGACTTCCGGTAATAGCTTGAGTTTCTGGAAAGCTGGTTTGCCCTCTTGGACAAGCTCTCCATCTGCCATCGCTGCTTTTATCATGCGATCTTTGAGAGAGTTGATTTCCTCGTCGGCCATTTGCTCGAGGTCCTGGTATAGTTAGCGCGTTTTCACAAAGTAGAGCTGTAGTGTAGTACTTACAATTTCACCCCTCTTCTTCCGAGGCGCATTCGATCGCTTCATAGCAGCATCCATGGCTCTGTCTAATGCGCGCCGTCTCCTTTCTTCTGGCGGCAAAGTGTCCTCGTCAATCTCTACTCGTTCTCTGGGCTTCCTCTCCCCAGCGACAGCGGCCCTTCTCCTTCCTGTAGTCTCTGTGCCGACACCATCCGCGCCTTCACTGGCACCTCTCCGTCTTCGTGCTCGTTCTCGTGTACGCTCCTTCTTCTTCGGTCTGCTTTCTTCACCTTCCTCACGCTTCCGCTTCTTGATCTTCGTGTTGCGTAATTGATCAAAGTCAGGTGCGATATCTAGTTTGTTTTCATCCCAGTCAAGAACTGCTTCGTCGACATCCGAAAGTAACGATTCGTCGTCGCTATCATCGTCTGCTTTTGCCTTGTTGTCGTCGCCACCATCATTGAACGCATCTGCTGTGTCGTCCAGTGCATCTTCTACCTCGTCTGGGTTGTCCAAACCTTCTGCATCTGGCGGAGGGAGGTTTGCAGGGTCATCTGGGAGGACATCTGAACCATGGGGTATGTCGTCGATTTCTGCCATATTTACCGACGTATGGCTGTCAAGCAGGAGCCTCTGCTTTCCGGTACTGGCGCAAATGAGTAGAGGTGCAGATGCAAGTGAACAAAGCAGGTAGATGTGCAACCAGATTTCATGGATCCGAGAAGTGAGGCTCGGCCTGAGTGGAGTACGGTGATCAGCAGAGGCCTGAAACGCACTTTCCTCCGTCACTTCACTTTCGCAGTCGCGATGAAGTCGATTTGAAGGAAGACGGTATCTACTCATCAGAAATTTGCCTTTCTGATTCTATTATCAACATGTTTCAACGTAGGTACGACCAAGGAACAAGGGGAAAGGAGACTAATGACGCGCAGCTGAGCAAGCCTCTAAGGAGGAGATTGATGCTGGCGAGGCCCAAGCAGCGATGAATGTTCAGATATTTAGTGCCGCATGTGTCGCACTGTGGTTTGGTACGCATCAATATCATAGACGATTATGCGATGCTGATTTTATTGATATAGCACCACACGTGGTTGAATGGGCTTACAAGCTCTTTTGATTTATACCCTTGCCTGCAAACAGCATGTACGACTACAGCCTTCAGAATTCAATTGCGATTGTCGACGTGCTGTAGCTCTGATGAGAGCTCGAGTCACTGAATGCATATGGCGTTGAGGCCGTAGAGAAGGCAGAACGAAGGCCAAAAGATGGATGTGACCACTGGGTCAACACTATCCAGCAATCAAGAAAGCACGAGCATGAACCACAGTTTTCGTTGGGCTAGGTAGTCACGCTCCATCCAGACGTGTGTCCATGGGCTTTCTGTTAGCCGCGGTCCTTGAATCCGACTATTGGAACTGCGGCTTCTGTAGCTCAACGTGTACAATATTGTACATTACCAATATAGAACCCCAATTCGTGACCATTATAAAGAACTTTTCTCGGACCCACTCCTCGCTATGCGACACGAACGAAGCCGAATTTACTGTAACATCCCACACGATCCGGATCTGTTAAGGTACTTGCAGCCCTGAAGCTTTCGATAGCTTCTCCCAATCCGCATATTCTTCCTGCACGAGCTGCATTTCTTTCTGCAAATGTTTTAGTTGTGTATCGTATGCACTCAATGTCTGTTCTCTTGTTAGCATGTTTTTATGTGTATGAGGAGAAGCGCTTACCTTGCGCGCTTGCTTAAGCGTGTCCTCATCAAGTATTGGCTCATTGACATCCTGCTGAGCTGCAGGTTCAAGATTCTCCATTTCCGCCTTTAGATGTCTTGCACGTTCTCGAATAGCCAACATTCGCGCCCAGATCTCCTGCTCACGAGCATATATTGAGGCATCAAACACTTGCTTCTCTAAGTGTTCGAGCTTGTGCTTTAGCTCCTCTTCAGCATTATCCATAACATAGCCTCTATTCTTCAGACGCTGCACCTTCACAGCCAATTTAAGTGTTCTCTCGCTGATTGCCTTATGCCGCCGCTTGCTCTCATCTATTCTTGCTGCAACTTTCTGCCTGTGAGCATCTAGCTGAATATCAAGCGAGTTGTTGATTTCTCGTAGCATCATGTTACACCGTCGAATTACCTGACTCTGCAGTCTTCCTCGGTTAGCCAGTTCCTCGAAGCCACGTGCGAGCACGGGCACCCATTCTGGTCCAGGTCTCGTCTGTACTGCCTCTTCCCATTTGGATGGATCTTCGAGGTTCGGATCTGGCGAGTATTTCAGTGCCTCCGACTCACTGCCAACGTGTTGATAGAGATAGGTCCGCAAAGGAGAAGCGAGACTAGCAGGATCCCATTTGTCCTTCATCAGCTCCATTTGTTGTGTTGTTGTTTTCAGCACGCCCATGCCTCTTCCCTCCTGCCACCACGGTTCCCTAGCTGCCTGCGCTTGCGCAATTGTCTGCTGCGACTCTGCATGACCAAAGCGTAAAGTCTGGCCAAGTGGTCGTGGCTGCTGCTGCTGCTGCCCCAAAGCATTGTTTGCTTGTTGATTCTGATTTTGCGCAATTGTCGTGCCGAAAAGACCTAGAGACTGTCCCTGCGGTGGTTGTGACGATGACTGCCCGAAAGCATTCTGCGCAGGTTGGCTTGAGGACTGTCCGTGAGATGTAGATTCACTTGAAACCTGCAGGAAGGGATTCCCTGCAGACCCGCTAGAAGATTGTCCAAACAAACCTCCAGCAGGTTTCGACTGGCCAAACGGTGTGCCGAATAGTCCTGTACCGCCCGTGCTATTTTGCCCCGGTTGAGCTGTTGAACCTCCAAAATTCAATCCCGGCTTGGTCGTTGTTTGACCGAAGAGACTGGGTGTTGAGCCAGCCGTTGTGCTAGAGTTCCCACCTCCCAGGTTGCCGAAGAAGCTCATGTTGTGCTGGACCTCTTCCCAGCGATAGAGGCAGTCGGCAGAGCTAAGATCGATCGATACGACAAGGGCACCTGATGAGCGTGGCGACAAGTAGCGGCTAAGAGCTGCGAAGTGTGAGTCGGCAAACCTCGCACCTGCCTTTTTACGGTCGCGATTGTAGTGTTGTGTATGTCAGGCTAGTGTATCTTTTTACGGCGCGTGGTACGCACGCGTTCTACGGACCACGGTGACGAGCTTTGATCAAAATGGCAGCTCACGTGATGACAGCGAATTCGCCCTCAGTTCACCCAAAGCTTCCTTTCACAATCAATAATTTGATGCACACCTCTAGGATTGTGCGTAACGACCATCTTGCTCGATGCTATCGAAGGTATTCATGCATTTCAACGATGGGCATGTAAACGACAAGGCGTGATGTGATGCCTCTACAACTATAGCACCGCCATTGGGCGATTACGATTCGTGAACAAACAAATTGATTCCATGACACTCCTGGGCTCGATATCTCGGCTTTCTGACTGTCATTCATTATAACGACGCGAATTTTAATGCATATGTCCTCTTATCACCTCACAGTTCTCGCAGTCTGCCCGTTTCCGTGCTCAACACGTACCCGCGAACATCCACGCCTTCCAGCAATTGCTCTGCTTTCAAAGCATTGACATCTTCCATAATGGTCTTCTCAAGATCTTCTGCCTTGAAGCATCCAAAGTCAATCCCTTCTGCTGCTTCAGGGTGCGCAGGGTGTCGTCTGCGAATGTCCTCCTTGATACCCTCATTCGTCAGGTGAGTCATGCCACAGTCTAACAATACTAATTAGCTTCCTGCACCCAATACCAATGAATATAGTGTGCTTACCAGTATGATGTACAACCATGACAGTGGCCTGTTTCGCATTCGGTGTCAGGCTACGAAGTACTGCAAGGGTCCTGATGACGTCTGGAGTGCATCGACCACCTGCGTTGCGGAAGGCTGCTAGCATAGGCTTTGGTCCAAGGAATTCTTCTGGGACGACACGAGGATCCATGCAGGTTACTAGAGGGGTTTAGCACTGTATTTACCACATGTAGTGACGAACCACATACGGACGATGAGGGCTGCAGAAGCAACCGGACGGAACTTCTCCATTTCGAATGGATTTTGCCATGTTTCGGCGAACTTGGCATTGGCTTCCAACAGCTGTTGGATACGAGGGTTTGCGGGGGACATTTTGGTGTCTTGGAGTATAGGTATGCACTAATACTGCTTGTTGAGAGATTTTGTTCAACTTGCTGCAATGAAAGCAAAGTGTTCGTGGCAGACAGGACTTTATATACACATGTCATGGAAGAGTTAGCGGATCGTACCCTCGCGCTTCACGAGTGTTACGGACGAAGCATGTTAGTCACCTTCGATCGAGGTAAAGCAGCAAGTGGAAGCTGCGTTGCATATGCAAGCCTCAGCGCACTAACCAGAATGCCAGAATGCAGCCTAGTATGACGCTCCTTGATCTAAGACTGTACTACTGCAATGTGCATACATGGCAAGCCAACTTCAAATCAGCCACAGAGAGTTCAGGGAGCTGGCAGACGACTATTCAGCTTGTTCTGTCAAACACTCCGCAACCTCGTACAGCGTATACTGCTGTACGGTATTACTCCACAAGTACTTATTCATGCTCTTATGCAACGCTTGAGGTGTATGAAGGCCAAGGTTTCGTGCCGCATCCGTCACAAGACCTTTGTACCAAGCCCTACTCTCCATCTGATGGGAAGCCCAAAACCCTGTCATGAAGATCCAGAGGCACATGCTCGCGTCTGCATGGCTGTGTGGGCGTGAGGCATAATCTTCGTGTCTTGTGAGCTCTCGAATGGCAGCCTTCAGTCGTTTGACGAGAGCTTCACGAGAGAGATGCAGCATGCGATGGTAAGCCCCTGTTACATACACGATCAAGGTCAAAAGCAGGCATTTAGCTTTGCAATCACGAAGGTTTTTCGTGGCCCCATCAAAGACAGGCTGTAAAGTCAATAGTTCATACAGAACAGCCTTTGTACGTCTACACAGCCATTCGCAGTCTTGTCTGTTTGCAAAATCATCAGCGTTCCAGATCACTTTGGCAACGTCAAGACAGGCAAGCACCTTCGAAGTCACCAATATCAGTTTGGGATGCATTTGTCCATTGTGTAGGGCCGTCGTTAATGCAGCACCCATATCTAGATCCAGGTCTGCTTTTGGGAATTGGAGAAGATTGAATCGCATGTATGTGCGCTCTGGTTGCAAGATATCGTTCTTGCCAAGCTCGAATGACGACAGACGGGAAAAGTCTGGATCACGTCTCAAATCTTGAAGCTTTACCTCGAATTGAGCTTGTCGAGCCGTCAGCATATTTCCTGGGTCACACAAGGTATCTCGAATGATGGGAGAATCACCTGAATGTGCTGCGTTGATAATGTCCAATGAGGTAGCACTATGCAACAACCAGTATTCACAAGGGGTTGTAGTGTTGATATTTGGCAGCAGTCGTAAGAAGGCACCGACGTGGACCCGACTTTCTGCAATGCGATGACTCATGCTGGTGCAGAATATCATGAGATGGATGCTGATCGCGAGAGTATTTGCCCATTCGTTTGAAGTAACTCCTGAAGATACCGCACCTCGCAAGGTTGAAAGAGCATCACGAAAATATTGGTCCGGATCATATAATGCGGAGAACGGAAATTGCTTCCTACAGCGCAACCTCTGGCTGTAGCATGCAAGCAAGGTGTACAGCACATGCTTGTAGCGCAATACATTTGCTAAGATGAAGTCTGATGCGGCTTGATACAAGCCTACAAATGGCTGCATCGATGGTTTGAACACCTCGATCTTGCAATCGCCGGCACCAACCAGGATGCTGTTTCTAGCATAAATGATTAGTGCATACAGGTCTGCGGTGACCGGTACAACTGCAGAATCGAAAGGGTCGAATCTGGAGCTAAAGAAAATGTTGTGCGTTGAAGGCGTTGTGTTTTCCGTCGCGATCAGTGGTGCATCAGACTGTCTGTGTAAGACCTGTTTTGTTCGGCATGCAGAGGCTTTGGGTCTCTTGTGTTTGGGCAGGGTGTGATCCCCCAGCTTTGGTTCTGTAGCATGGAAAGCTACCCAATCATGTCTTGCTGTGGGTCTTCGATTCTGTGTAGCCCGTTGAGCCTCTTGTGTCCGTCGCTGGACAAAAGTCGATATCTCGCTTGCTTCAGCGTCAATGCTATGAGTGAGGTTACTTGAGCTGGAACTCTTGTTGATCCACAGTAAAGTGGTTCTTTCTCGTTCAGCCATTCCTGCTGGTGACGTTCAAGAGGAATGACATGTGTCTTGACCGGCAGAACAGATATTGCTGAAGGTTTGGCGGACTAACAGCTAATGAGCTTCGGTCAACAAACAGCAAGTACGACTTGGGAACGCACACCATGCCCTGTACACTTGCTGTGCATTTGCCACCAGCCAGCATCTAGGTTCTGAGAGTGGCTTGGCAGTAGATCTGGCCCATCAGTTACAACGTGTAGCATTGGCCTTTGGAAACACTTTGCCACGTTCATGGAAGTCATGTCAGCTATCAGCCAATCTCTGTTAGTATAATGAAACGATGTAGGTGTGTTGACAAAGAATCACCACGCTGCTTTAAGAAACAACTGCACCACTTGAACACGTTCTCTAGGGGTAAGCGACGAGCTTAACTGTGCTTGGCAGCAGCGGTCGAAATGCAGTTTAGCGGGCAATGCGCAACCTAGCCTTGTCTAACACTCGATACATCAACCTTCGATCGTATAATACTCTGCTCACGTAACGTCGAACACGATTGAGAATGTCGATTTGGAGGGGCATTGAATGCAGCTCGAACTGTTTAGCCAATTGGTCCAAGATTGATATCAGCAGGGTACGTCGAGCACTACTCCGAAGAATCTGCCAGTCTTGAAGACCCGCGGTACAACGTTGTACACACTCTGCGCTTAGTGGTCGCTCTGTAAGATCGACTGCCTCTGAAAAATGTACTTCACCTTAAGCTTGCAAGCCAAAGGACCGTCGATGCTGTACGTATCACAATGCTCGCACGGTTGTTCTTGCTCCAGTGGATCGGTCAAATGTCGTTGCATATGGTGATTGTCCTAGCCTTCTGTTAGTCCTCCTTAGATGTCACGAAGTGAAGCGCAATGTGCTTGAAGAAGTTCTCTGGAAACCATGGTCCTGGTTAGGCACATTCCACAATGACATTTCGATAGCTCCATGAACAGTATTTGTGCGCTGGATGGCTCAGTCGTTCACCCACAGTAGTATGTGGCAAAGTCCCAGAAGGAAAGAAGCTATTGGGTTGGATTGCTGGCGAAGCAGCCTCTCATACCAAGGCTATCTCTGTAGTAGATCTGAGAGACATTGAAGCAATGCTCAGATTATAGGTTGGGGTGCAAAGATTGACCCTGTGTTCGTCAACATCTTCATTTCTCCGTTCTCTGAGCTGTTTGGACGTGCAGTATTTCTGTTCGTTGTTTTACTTGTTCACACTCCGTTAGTAGTAGTGAGGAAAGCACGCGCTCAACAGCGCTTGCGTTGCAGATCGTGCCAAAAGCGGACTAGCTCGAGAGTGACCTGCGACTTCCACTTGAGCAGGTCAACCACAGCAGCAAGGTCTACAGCTGCCATACAGCTTGTACTAGCTCAGGAGCAATACCGCCAAGATGTCGAGAAGAGAGCCAAGGTTGGTCTGGACGCTGCTACTGCTCTTCAAGCTAACCGAAGCAGATTCTCGCAGACGGTGCTCATAGACACCACGCCTATGCCAGAGCATATACCAAAGGTCGATGAAATAGGTGTCACGTCTGCGCCTCTTATGAGCGCGTCCTTCTTCATCGGAGCTAGATGTCGACCGTACAATGACGACTTTATGAAGTGCAAGGAGGAGTCAGGTGGGAAAGGTGAAATGGACTGTCTCAAGGAAGGCAGGAAGGTTACAAGATGCGCCACGAGTGTGTATGTGCAACAAGGACCTCAAGAGACGCTGGACGGCTAAGACGTTACAGGCTGAACGACATCAACAAACACTGCTTAGCGGAATTTCGAGCACATTACAACTGTTTAGAAGATTACAACCACCAGTTATGGCAGTGCAGACGACCAGAAAGACTACTGAACAGATGCGTGTTCCAGAAAATTGTGCGTCGTGAAATCAGAAATCTGGACACTTGAGCTAACACTAGTTAGGGCCTCGAGAAGACCGTCCCAGATCAAGCGAAGAACGTAGAGCCGGTACAATTAAGAAACTGGCAGATATTTGCAGACGATGGACGAAAGCGCGTGGTGTACAGCGACGAAGACGACGTGGGCATTCCAAAGGACAAGAGCAAGCCGGTTCTACAAGGCGACAACTTGGGTACAATAGGTCACTTCCCATGGAGATGAAGAAATCGTTGGATGCTGTACATACTTGCCTTACTGTGCGATCTGAGCTTGAGGCTCGATGTCTGAAACCAAATGGATATGCAGTCTATTGTCACTTCTAATGTCGTGTATGCAACAGAAGCATATGCAGGCTGTATACTGGAAGAAAGCCAGGCAGGTCTCGCTCGCTCAGCTCTTTGCTTCAGGAGCTACTAGCCCATCGTGGGAACACACAAGATCAAGCTCTCGTGATAAAGTCGATGCATAAGTACGTATGGGCTCCCCTGAAGATTCGCTCTGGGTTGGACAATAAAGCTGAGCTGGAGAATGTGTCCCTTCTTGCAGCAGGACATTCGTGCTCGAGAAATGGGAGACTGTAGGTACATTATAGGGTCCCCTGTGCGCGTTCCTCCCCTCCAAGTGACTCCGTTACAGCGTGGTCAACGGCACTCTACTGCAGGCAGCATCAGCTCTCAAGGTCATGCACAAGTGGCACCAAGTGATACGTGGAAATTGTTGCCCCACAAGAAGCTATGGCCATATATCTCCGCTACTCCGCAAATCCGCACGTGTAAGTTCACCTACAAATTTATGTTTTCATCCTTCCAGCGAATCATGCCAGACAAAGTTCTGACATTAGGATGGTTTGTTATTTGCATCTGTGTCGTTGAAGCTGTTACGCGCTGATATAGCAGCCTTACATCGTCGACCACACCATTCATTCTGGTTTCACCAATGTCAGGAACCACTTCTGAAACTCCGAACACCGGGCGAAGTCCCAATGCTTCATCGTCCTTGAGTAGCGTCCGAATATCTGCTGATGAAGAGGAGTTATCCGAGGAGAAAGAACATGAGGGCAGAAAGAATGTCACTAAGGCATGTGAATCCTGTAAACGTGCAAAAACTAAGGTCAGTGTATTCACGCGCTGAAACTTCACGACTGCTGATGTGAACAGTGTGATGGCCATCAACCATGCGAACGGTGTACGACTCGAATGCTCACGTGCAACTACACAACTGAGGTGGACGGTCGAACGAGAAACACTAGACGCAGGGTAGACGACCTTAAACGCAGGGTAGACGACCTTAAACGCGAGAATGAACTATTCAATAGCTTGCTTGCAACTATCCGAAGCTCTAATGACACTCAGCTTTCGCAAATTGTATCAATGATTCGTGCAAACGCCTCTTTAGAGGACATCAACGCACGCCTGGTTCTGGCCAAGCATGAGCTACACACATCACAACGCCGTACAGTCTTCAGAGTCGATCGCTTGATCGACGTCCCAATTTATACTGTTCCTGCAACCCCATGGACTACCGTCACTGACGACATCCATCTGGTGTCTCACCTCTTCTCACTATGGGCAACGTGGGAGAACATCTTTCCCGATGGCGTTGTTCTAGACTATATTCTACGCGACATGCAAGCGGCCCAGCTGGAATGCCATTTCTGTTCGCCGTTCCTCGCGAATTGCATCTTTGCAGCTGCCTGCGTTCATTCAGACTACGACGAAACCAAGAGCCGAAACGGGAAGCAGTCGTCCCTACTCGACGAATTCATCGACGAGGCGAAACAGTATTTGCGCCAGGAAGCCGAGCCATCGATCACGAAATTACAAGGTCTTGGGGTTTTATTCCTTATCCTTACAAAAACTAATCGTGATCGTGAAGGCTGGGATATCGCAACAGAAGCTACGAACCAGTGTGCTGAGCTCTTACGTCTAGGACAACGAGAAAAGTTGCTGAAGATGGCGAAATCGCGAGAAGAGGAGGTAGAGCTTGCACATGCGTTAGATGTAGCAATCTGGGGAGTCTTTAGTGCCACGACCGCCTTCTTCATGTTGTTGCAACGACCGCAACTATCAATTGATCCTCCAAGGCCATTCCCGGAGGTGCCCTCGTCGTTGCGCAGGGACAGATGCTGGATTCCCTATCACGGGCATGATGGTCGTGTTCCTTTACACCTATGGGAAACCTTGAAATTACATGGCTTTCTCGCGAGCTTGACCCGAGAAGCCACACTTGTCCTCTTCCTTGACACCGAAAGCACACCAGACCATTCGCGAGCCTTGATCGACCTCGAGCGCAGGCTGACTGCTGGTTACCAGGATATACCCGAATATATAAAAGAATCGCCAGCTGCGTGCTATCTGCGATGCTGGTGGTTGTCGGTCATCCTTACAGTCGTACTTCGTAAACAAGACACTAAGGGCGCGGAAATCATGCTGTCACGAGTTCTAGAAATCGTGGAAGAGATTGTGGCTATATGTCGATTTACCAGAACGATCGTGGATAGGGACAAATTCATGTTGTACCTATGCCATCCAATATATCAAGCCCTCCTGGTACTTACGGACTCGAACGGACACAACACCTATGACGACGACATCACAGAGCTACTACTAACCCTGCGTGCTATCAGTCAGCGCACCCCGTGGGCCGTGGCGTTGCTTCGGATGATACAACTGGACGCTGGACGTCGGAAGCTCACGCTTCCTGATAATGTACACAAACTCTTCGCCGACTTTGAGCGAGACGATATCGCAGAATGGAAGAACGAGTTGCAAACCAGCAGATATCCATACCTCGACTCTTTCTCGTTTCGTGGTAAAGCTGTAAACGGCGCACTCAGTCCGCCTGCGGAGATGGGAGGATTTCTGGACGCATTCGACGACTTGTCGCTGGAGACCAAGCAGAAAACAGATCGTCATAAGACACAACAGCACTTCAGGTAATTTGGAGGATTTAGCTGACATATATTAGAACACATTCGTATCCGTAGATGTGCTATCCGTTACGAACAAAGTGCTTCTTGTAGGCGCCCTAACATGCGCCTAGAAGTCGTTCGTCGCCCCTTTCGAGTAGACTATCCGAGTCCATCACTGTGCATACTATCGCCTATCGCTCGATGAACGATTCACAACATCTGCAGCGTATACTGCTATAGCATCGTCCTAGAGACTTGTTGTGCAAGTTGTTTGTGATAGCTGAAGCTATGGCTAGTCTATTGTTCTTGTCACTGACGTCTGGAACGAATCTGGTCTTGGCTGATGTAGATTCACAACTCCAAGTCCAGTCTCCACCACGTTTTCCCGCGTGTGACAACCAGGATCGTGCCTCGCTAACCCTGCTGAGATCGTATGAGTGGTCATTGCGTCCCTAGAATATTTGTATTGGTGTGTACATGTGCCGTCACCTGCGTAAGTCATCATGGCACAGACTTCGCAGATCCCGTCACCACCTATGTCTCCTAGTAAATTGTCCTCTCACCGCCCGTCTATGTCGATAAGATCCCCCACGGCACCTGCGAAGATGGATGTGAATGGCCATATGGCCTCTGTTGGCCAGAATGGACATGCAAACTTCGATCATGGGATTCAAGTCATTGACGAAGAAAAAGAATTTAATCCTGATCTTGGAAAGTACTTGGCCTTCACAGAAGTGGCTCGATCTGGCTTCAATTACCACCTCGTCTCTGTATTTGGATCGCAGTCGACGGGAAAATCGACCCTACTCAATGCGCTCTTCGGAACGAGTTTCAATGTCATGTCCGAGTCCGAACGGCGGCAGACCACCAAAGGCATATGGATGTCGAAGAACAAGTCGCAGAAGAAGGGCATGGCTGACAACATTCTCGTGATGGACGTGGAAGGCACCGATGGACGAGAAAGAGGTGAAGACCAAGATTTTGAGCGAAAAAGCTCGCTCTTCGCATTGGCGACCAGTGAGGTCTTGATGGTCAATATTTGGGAACATCAGGTCGGTCTCTACCAAGGCGCAAACATGGGTCTACTAAAGACGGTGTTTGAGGTCAATCTCCAGCTGTTCTTGAAGGATCGTAAGACCACCTCAAGAAGTCTGATCTACTTTGTAATTCGAGATTTCTTGGGCACAACGCCTCTGCAGAACCTACGAAACACCCTGATGCAGGATATGGGAAAGATCTGGTCTGGACTGAACAAGCCGCAGGGACTGGAGAATAGCAGTATTGACGACTACTTTGACTTCGCGTTCACAGCTCTGCCACACAAAATTTATGCGCCAGACAAGTTCGATCAAGCTGTTACAGACATGGCTACAAGATTCAAAGAAGCACAACGAGATCCTAGAAGAGATCCTCTACGATCAGAATTCGAAAGTGGTGTGTTCCTGTCGGAATACCATCGACGCATACCTGCTGACGGACTACCACACTACGCAGAAACCATTTGGGATCAGATCGTGAACAATAAGGACCTTGACTTACCGACGCAACAGGAGTTGCTAGCCCAATTCAGATGTGACGAGATTATGCGAGAAGTCATGGTGGCATTCGACGAGACTATCACACCTTTCGAAACCCGGCAAACAAGTGCTGCGAGCTTGGGTCAACAGGAGGTGATCGAAGGCCTGGGTGCTGCTATGCTAGCTGCAAGGTCAAGAGCAGTGAAGGACTTCGAGACAGAGGCTGGAAGATATCACAAGGGCGTGTATCAACGCAAACGGACCGAGCTTGAGAGCAAAACAGATTCACGACTGAAGGCTCTCTTTACTGGTCAACTTACAGCTGCTCACAAGACTGGCATCGCTCGATTCTCGGAATCTGTATCTGACGAGGTCAAGTTAGGTCAAAAGAAAGGTGCATCGTATGATTTCGCCGAGATCGTTTCACGACAGAAAGAGGCAGCCCTACATAATTATGAATCTCAGGCGAAGGCAATTCTGCTAGAAGGCGTACAGTGGTCCAACTATAAGCAGGAATTAGTATTGTTCCAGAAAGAGATCGATCAAGTCTCTGGGCAGCTCCGTCGTGACGAAATGCGACGACTTGCGACCAGAGTCGAGCGTTGGGTCAAGAGCAGATTGAGTGACAGTGTTGGGCTCGAATTTAATGCTATTGGTTCCGGTCGTGGTGGCTCAGGTGCTCCAGATGGTGAAGCTGGAGATAAGCCTACAGAGAAAGAGATCTGGGACAGGATATGGAGACTGTTCACCACTACAGTTGCAGATGCCGAGAAGCGCTTTTCAGATCGTGCCAGAGCATTTGATGCATCGGAGGATGAGATCGAGGTTGGCAAGTGGCGATTGCGACGGAAGTCCTGGAGTGCTCTACGTGCCAAGATCGACGAAGAGATGATGGAAGGTAATCTATTGCTCAAGCTTAGGGAGAACTTTGAGGACAAGTTCAGATATGATGAAGCTGGTGTGCCCAGAATATGGCGACCAACAGATGACATGGATGGCCTATTCAGAACAGCTCGCGAAAGCACCTTGACTCTAATTCCGCTACTTTCGAAGTTTAGGTTATTGAATGACGGCGGAAGACCACCACCACTAGATACATGGGTCGGAAACGCTCCAGCATCAGCAACTGCTGCCGATGAAGAAGACCTAGTGCCGATTGGTGGAATCGACGAGGAGGAAGGAAAGAGCCTGGAGGAAGAGACGACTATGCTTTCGGAGCCAAAGAGACAAGACTTGACTGTACGTTTCAAGAAGGCAGCTGAGGGTGTTTTTGTGGAAGCCAAACGGTCGACAGTCAGTGGCATGCAGAGTGTGCCACTGTACTTCTATGCCATCCTACTTGCGTTGGGATGGAATGAGCTTGTTGCAGGTAAGCATCACTTGTTTGTCTACCATAAATATCTGCTAACAAAAGTCTAGTCCTGCGCAATCCAGTCTACTTTATTTTCCTGGCGCTGCTCGGCGCTGGAGCCTACGTGACCTGGACACTCAACCTTTGGGGTCCAATCATGAACATGACAAATGCTGCTTCTGGCCAAGCTCTGGAAGAAGGCAAGAAGCGACTGCGCGAATTCCTTGAATCTTCCGAGACTGGTCGACAAGCGATCGGTATGACACCAGATAGCTTCGAGCTAAAGAGTATGAACAGCACGAAAAGCAGTAGCGGTGCTACACCTAGGAAAGCTCGAGTCGAGGAGGAATACGTCGACGATATATGAGATTACTCTGGAATTGGTACGAATCATGATCAGTGTTTGGAAAGAATTTTGTACAGCGGATTGAGCGTGCATAATAAGCCTAGCATAACTTGGTAGGCCGACATTGGTATAGAGTATAACAAGAACTAAGTACATCATTGTTCCCAACCACTCTAGATCAGAAGGAATGGTATCGATCACACTTACTCTAACAGCAGGAAACAACATACATTATGGACAAAAGCGCAAAGCTCGCTCGGTCTGTACAAGCAAAAATAAAAGTGATAGAGGTTCGTTCGCAGACAATTTCAATCACACTCAACCCACCACTAAGCAGCCGAAACATCCGCAGAACCAGAGGATACGCTTCAATTTGTTGGAAGGCCGATGTGCAGAGTGTAGTCACTTTCCCACCACCGACGTCTCATTATGGACAGGGAGCCTGCGCATTCGTCTCCTCACCAGTCTAGAGAGGGATCCTGGGTTCTTGAAGTGATAGGTACAAGTAGCGTTCGCCGTTAGCCTGCGATTGAGTTCTCGAAACACGACGGTTTTCATTCAGGTTGAACCTGACTCCTTCGGTTGACATTCGAGAATACGCCGGTGCATTAACTAGTTGCCCTAACCACTGTGCTAAGTTGGCTTACTTTCGCGGCGGGGAGGTGATTGAAATTGTGTTTTACAGGGCAGAATTTGACGGTAAGCAATATATATGTTTGAGGAAGTGATTGTTGCAAGTGAAGGTATGAGGTGGGGGTGTCACTTGAAGCAGAAGATTGGTTAGCGTCGTGGAAGTGATTTCTGTCGACCGCGCCAGACTTCGCTAGGGGAAACTGGTAGAGTTGCATGGTATTCTTTGGAGGTCGAACGCTGACAACTGCTTTGTTGATGAACGCTTGAAGATCTATCTCCGTGAACTACACCCTGTTATATTCCGCCAATACCTCATAACAGCTGAATCTGCTTTTCAGCTTTGAACAACTTTCTTATCCTGCGTCTCAGAGCACCATAGCTGCCCATCACCCGAATGACCGAGCTTACGAATCCTTTGACGGGCACAAACCACAGTAAACCTTTGTTCAAAGGATAGCCAAACTCCTCTGCGACCTGGCCAACCATAGCCGTGAAGAACGAGTATGGCGCATCTAGAGCATACATCGTATTCTTGTTGGTCTGAGTTTCGGTCATGAACTTCTGCATTCGCACAAACATCGATTCTTCGAATTCAGCAACTTGATTGTCGAAATCCTGCCCCTGATCGATTGTCTTCTTGATAGTTTCAGCAAGATCGAGTGCATCGCGCATACCTGCATTAACACCTTCTCCTGCGAATGGTGTCATCAAGTGCGCTGCGTCACCAATCAACGTGAGACCAGCCTTGTGCTCGAAGCGATGGCCGATAGGGAGCTCCCAAAGTGGGTGACACCAGAAGTTCTTTGCTGCCACAATCCATTGTTGAAATTCAGGGACCCAATCTTTGTATTCGTCCAGCAATATTTTCTTCAAAGCTTTATCGTCGCCCTTGCAATTTTGATTCAGCTCGTTGATCCACTCGATTTCACGTCGCTGGTAGAACGAAGCCTTGATATCGCCACTGCCTTGTCTCTGACCCATGCAGCTCTGGCCATGCGAGAAACTGAAATTGTTACCCTTGCCTATCATACCTTGTATAGCGTCCCAGCTATCACCGGCACTCTCAGCATCGATCGCGACCGTAACACCACAAACTCCAGAATAAGCTGGCTCGACATCCGTTAGTGCTTTTCTAGCTTTACTCCAAGCACCATCTGCACCCACGACAAGATCGAACGGTCCCTCCGTCGTACCATCTACAAAGTCAATACTCCATCGCCCTTTCTCTCCCTCGATCACGTCCTTGACTTGCTTGCCCCACCTGATCATGCTATGCGGGACGCTTGCAAGCAAAATCTCCATTAATTTCACCCTGTCGATTTCCGGTCGTGCATGTTCCGCCGCTATCGACTCTGGAACATCGATCTGGTGGATATAGCAGAAGCCGTTTTGATCGCATATTCGCATTTCCTCGCCTTCGAAACGAGCGTATTTCTCGAACTCGCTGTATAGTTCGCAGGCTCGAATTGCTGCTAGACCAGTCTTTGGGTGGAGATCTAGTGAGCCGCCTATACTTGTGCGAGAGGTTGACGAGGCATCCTTCTCGAAGATCGTGATCTGTACTTTTGGTGTCGATGTTTTGTGGGATGTATATGGCAGAAGTAGGCGAGCTAGAGTTAAGCCTACTGGACCAGCGCCTGTTATTGCTATGGTCAGCATACTGGTGGTGCTATTTGCGACGAGGACTTTCTGATATTGGTATTCGTGTCAGTAGTGTAGTATGTTCTTCTTTGGTCAGTATGAGAAGGGACTACTCTATGCTTTGCACTCGCGGAAAGAGCTGATACGGGTTTAACGATACTTTTTAGATTCTCGTCTGCAATTGGGATCACTGTGGCTGCATTTGGGCATCGCGACTTTTAGAGCATCTTCATTCACTTAGCAATGGTCATGGCGGCCGAGATGGCCTGCAATGACCTTGATCATATTAGCTGAAACCTTTGATAGACCTTCGCGAAACGGTCTATGTTAACGGACGTAGAGTGCCCATTTCGGGTCCTTCGCGTGTTCACAGGCGCCGGGGCTAGACCGTATGTGGAGTTATGTAGCGAAAGAAGCTTCAACATTATTGACTTTAAAACATCAGCAAAGCGGAAGCCTGAAGTTGGGAGAGCTTGTAAATGGCATTGTTACGATAGGACTGATGAAACTGCTTCTTTCTTCGATTGCATGTCTTAGCTAAATGCATGACGGTCTCATACACAGTGAGGCTGTCGGTCTCCTGGCTTGGCAAGATAGCTTATGCGACCCGCAGGCAGGAAGAAAAGAGCCACCAATGCTCCTTTTCGAACTTGAGGATAGTGATGCGTCCCCGGTCCTGGACTAGTCCAACCTGCACCTTGCCAGCCTTGCATACCCTTCAGCTCAGCAGTCTCATCAAGTTGGATTACACAATTGATCTCGCCATACGGATGTGAGTGGTACTGGCCAGAATACTCATCATCACTTTCCATGTACACTGTAGTGATGGAGAAGAATCTTGTTTCTTCGCTAGGTAGCTTGATCTTCGAACGACGGTACTTCTGTCCATCCATTTCTATATTGGCACACCAGCCTTCCTTCAGACCCTCTTTGATGTGCTTGCATATGTCCTCGTATAGTGGATTGCCGGGACCATAATGCTGATTTAGGTATGCTTCAAGCTCATGACCCGGAGTCCTGAACAAGTCAGTAAAGTGGAGAAACGCATTGGTGATACAGACAGATTTTGTACTTCATCGAAGAATTTGAGACAGGTGTTGTAGAGCTCTTGAGCATTGGGATACTTGGCAAGGTCTACCTCTTCCTTCGTGCCCTCGTAGGACATTTTGACGGTGATATGGAGGTTTGCACTAAAGATTTGGCTCGATAGTGTGGTGCTGTTTGCAACATAGATTTTGAAGAAGGATATTCAGTCTGATATATCACTGCTAAGGATCTACGGTGCTTATGTTGACCTGTACCATCCCGGCACTTTAGCCTTGCCGGTGAGCCATCTCCTCATTCATGTGCCATCTCCAACATCCGTCTCTGGCGCCACAATCGTTTACGTGAGCTTTAAAATAGGGCTTTCTAGGCCTCATATTGGATATGAAAGCTCCTTGTACGGTTCAGCTCTTGCTCATTGATGTAAGCGGCAAGTGGAACATGTAAGCGACCAGGTACGGAGTAGGTGACAATGGTGTTGTAGCCGAAGGACAAAATCCGGCCGTTCGATCCTAAACATTGTATCTCATGGCAGTCTCTGCGCTGGACTTATTTTGTACGACCGAATGCTTTGATGTGGATTGATCGCCGTCAGTCTATACAATTGACAGTGATCGCCGTCCGAATTCGCATGACTAGAAGAAGGAGCTCGATTCATCTCGCATCGTGGCGGTGCAGTCAGAAGTGTGGCGTATTGAATTGTGATTCGTCGACGACCCAGCCCATCGCTCCTGCCGACTTTTGACTGTGGCTTTGCGCTTGCCAGCCATGACGTCGCCCATTTGAAGTAGGCGACAAACATTCACCAGCGACCGATCAAGGTTGGCGATTCATGAAACACAACCGCCATTGCGCAGCACGTATATATTTGTCGCATCACTTCACGAACTCAGCATTTCTTCGCCTCTCCCCGCATTTACCACGACCCTGACACACAACAATACCACCTTGTGCGTACAAAGTCACGCGACGATCAGACAACTCGACCCTCCTTGTATAAAGCTTAGTCTTTCGAACTTGCAGGAGAACTACATCCACGAGACTAAAACCCAACAAAATCTACTCAGTTCAGAACCAAACCTACTTGTTGTTACACACAAATCAAGATGGCTGGCGATGCAGCACCAGCAATCCTCATCGTCCTCATCACCATTCTATTACCACCAGTCGGTGTCCTCATGGTCGCTGGCTGTGGTGCTGATTTCCTCATCAATATCTGCTTAACACTTCTTGGCTATATCCCGGGTCACATTCACGCTTTCTACCTCGAATACGTCTACTTTGACAGACGAGCACGAGCCCGAGATGGCATGCTGACGGGACAAAGAGCACCGGCTGTATATTCGGATCGTGTGCAAAGTGGCGGAAACACATATGGAACAATGCATTAAGATTGGAAGAGTAAACAGGCTTGAAGATTGTTTTCGGCGGTATTATGCAGAGTGGCAGACGTATGGCGGCGGGCTCGGCAGGAATGAGGTTAACAAACATGGTTTGACATTTGCTAGTCGAGTATTCTGTATGATCGGCTTCATGGTCAAGACTAAAATAAGCACACTCGAAACAACCTCTGGCTCGTCATTTATTGCCTCGATTGTTTGTTTCTTCTTCTGGATAAGGATTATCGACGTGTTTCGAGGACATTGTTACAATGTTGTTCCGGTTTCCACTACCTGCTGCTAACATCCTCAATCAGGAAATGTCAGACTCTTTCCCGGACGAACTTCGTGGATGGTTCCTTGCTGCAGATTGTCTGGCTTGGTAGCAGGCAGTTGTGATGTGGCGATCGAAATCTCGAGATCACCATTCTCTAGTGGTAGATTATGAGCTTGAGGGGCATCAGTGTGGCCTTCGAGATGATCCTTGCAAATCCAACTGCTCACAGAGTAATTGTTTGCTACAAGAAAGTGACCTGTCAAGCTGCACCGCTAGTATGCTCAAAACGCTAGTCCAATTTGAGCCACTTCAACATGCATGCTACAAACATTGTGGGAAAGACTTATTTAACTCTGCTCTAACGTGCGCCCTCTGCTTTTCGCGTTGTTGAGCTCAAGAACATATGGAAGTCAGTGTTTCTGGGTGAAGCAAGTAAACTGTTATAAAAGTCGCTGACCGATGTATGTAAAGAGGCCGCCACCGGCGGACTGGGAGGACACAGAAACAGATGACGACTTCGCCGAAGAAAGCAAGAAGCAGAAGTTGACAAGCAATCTGCCGGAACTCGAAGTTTCCAAGTGTACAACCTGCCAGAAAGCACAAGATGATGTATCGGTGCCACTCAAATGGTGTGCCAAATGTAAGAAGGACCTCTACTGCTCCCAAGAGTGCCAAAAAGCAGACTGGAAACGTCATAAGAAGTCCTGTGGTGCCATAGCGACAGGCACCACACAGTCAAACACAACTACCAACAACACAACTCATGCATCGTCGAGTTCTGGGAAGCTATGCAGCATCGAGAACCCCTTTACAGCACTAAAGGATGGCACCTGGCTCAAGGATCGGTCAAAGAAGGACGTCTATCAGTTACTCATCGACGTATATCGCCTGCGATTGGACGATGATTTCAAGTTCAAAGGCAAATATATTGAGATGAACAGCCTAATTGGCGGCGGGGCTGCCATAGATGCACTTCGTTCCTTCAAGGAATTCCTCCTCGAGGTGAACATGCTGAATAGTAAGCGGCGAAAGACGAAGCGAGTACTGCCAGACTGGTGGACGAATGCCGATATCCAGGCCTGTCTCGAGGTCGCTAAGAAATCTCGTGGTTGGTCATACATCGGTGCTGCTGTTGAGAGATCAGACGTGCGGAAGCATTACGACGACTTTGGTATGCCTAACCAGCTGAGGATGTTTGGGGAGGCATTGGATGGATATTTGACAGCGGGTGAGAGTGGAAAGAAGGTGCTTGAGTCTATGGTTATGACTGAGCAAGGTAGTGTGCAAAGTGTGATGCTCGATGAGCCAGGACGGAGGACTTGGTAGGTAGATACACGACTGTGATTTGGTGTTCGATGTCATGAGAGATCGATACTGCAATTCAAATGAGACCTGTCAATGTTTGCGAAGCAAAATGTTTCTTTTGGCCAAGTTCTACATGCTTCTCTCAACGAGAACAAAAATCCATGTAATTCTATAATTGTTCTTGCGGATCCAGAATATTTCATAGAATCTGGGGATTGCTTGACTCTTTTCTTTCAACCATGAAAGCTATTGCTATTGCTCTTGATGCTGATATTGATTTGTGCAAGGATATGCGAGCGCTACATATGACTCTCCTAATTTTCTTCAGGGGTTGAGATAGCAGCATTCGTGATCCAGTCGTTGAAATATGCCTTGACTTGAGTTATACGATCTGAATCCTTAAAAATATCGTTCCATTCAAGTCTGTTGAGGTCTTCATTGATGTCATACCAGCCGAGTCTCTCCGCTGCTCGTTTGAGGTCTCCTATCTCGCTTGCGAGGCGAATGACATCTTGCCATTCTTCCGTCCCTGCCGTTGGTGAGAACATGCCTTCAGACTTCGTGGTTATCTTACATTCCAGCTCTGCCATAGCACCTTCAATAATCTTTTGTGCTGCTTCTTCAGATTGAGTCATGGACAATGTTGTCGCATTGAAGTAATTGCACATTTCATCAGAGTTTGGCTTTGTCCCTTCGACGATTGATTCTCTTAGTGGTTTGACAACTTTCTGATCCATATGGGTTTCGATATGCGCTAATGCGGTAGACAAGGTTGCTGTTATCATCAATAGGTGTTTCTCTCAGCTAATTTTGATGCACTGACCTTCACTCTTTGAGTAGGTAATGTTGGCTTTGAGCAATCGAATTTTGGCTGCTCTGACGGGCACGCCGTCGATGTCTTTTGGACCGAGATAGCTTTCCAAATCAAGGAATTTGCGTAGCTTGGCTGGAGCGTCGTGTAGAAGCTTTGCCAGCCCTTCGTATAATGGGGAGGTGGTTTTCCGTCCGATTCCCATCTCGGCTTCCCGCAAAAAGGTCAGCGCGGTGTCGTATGTAGTATTCAAAGCAGCAGTAAATTCAGTGGTGGTCAGAGGCTGCTGCTCTTGGCTCACGAATTTGTCCACAGAAAGTTAGCATCGAAATGGTTGCCTCAGCAAGGATCAAACGCACCATCCACCCCATCAGATATCCCATTTTCTGTAGTCATATCGTTTGACGTGCCTCAGGTGCTCAAAGTCTCGTCAGGTTGAAGCTGTATTCCTGAGCTGGGGGTCGTCAATAATAATGTGTTGATTCTCTGTTTTGATGTCAAGTAGATACAGGAAGGATGAGGGAAATATATGGTTCTCTACCTGCAATTCAGGCCCCAGAGAAGCGAAGAACAATGGATGGCAGCCGACCTGTATCAAACATTTAATGGACCAGCAAATGTACACGGCGAAATGCACAAAGGACATGGCTCGTGAGCCTGCGAAGTCCAGAGATAAGCCAGTTGCTATTTGTCTCGCGGACAAAAATGACAATCATGGTGGTTTGACAAATCATGATGCAAGGATGATGACGGCCTTCTTTGGTGCTCAACAATGTTCGATGGAAGTGATTAGTGCATGTCACTCCTATGTGACAATCGACCTTGGCAAACACATTTTCAAACACTGACTAGGCTAGTACATAAAATCCTGAGATTTTGTGTGTTTGACCTGCGAATCTTTTAGTACCTATATTTGAAATACCTTACCATCGAGACCTCACAAATGGAGAGCGCGACAGAACGTCCAGCATGGGCGCCCAGACCAGACGCAGAATTACAACAACCAGGTGCGATTACTCCTGACATGACTTCTGGACAGCGACTTTACCACCACAGTCATGCCACAGCAAATCATCCCCTACACTGTCTGGAATTTCGTGTGCTTCAACGCATGAATATCTTGCGCCTGCAGAACAAGCTCGCAACGCTGAAAGGTACCTGCTCGGAGAAGAAGCAGCTCGATCCTGCCGATGAAGATACGATGGGACGAACCTTACACGAATATGGTCAGTATACACCTCAGCCTTTTGACCCTATTGAACATGTGGTCAATTTATTCGTGGCGACGTCGACTAATTCGTTCTGATTAGCTGTCGCCATACAAGATTTTGTGTATCTTCAATCCCTACCAGATGTGTCGTCAACAGAAGCATCGAGGCTTGAGCGCGAATTGACCGCACACTTTCCAGAGATTGCAAACTTGATAGGAAGACCCTTTGCCTCAAAGTATCATCTGGTAGATTACCGAAGACCAGCAGGTCACCAAGACCGTACATCAGTAGATCCAGTCCGGGCTCTGCTCAGCCGAATCCTACCAAAGAGAATTACATACACCAAGGCTGAGAAGCGAGAAAGAATCGAGGAATACGTCAAGGGAGAACCTCCAGAGACAGTGTCACCATTGGTCGACAAGTTGGCACGGTTTCTGGTTGCACTGGTGGGAGGCGCGAGCTTGGTTTTACCTATGTTGATCATGAGTTTGCCACAGAATCTCGTCAAGAGTCTTGTTACTGTTTCGATCGCAGTCACACTGTTTGCAATGTTGTTGTCTGTTGGCGTGCGGGCATCAAATGCTGAAACGTTAGTGGCGACGGCGACGTATGCGGCTGTTCTGGTTGTCTTTGTTGGAACAAGTACCTGAGAAGTAGTCAGCCAGGGTCGAACTTACCAGATGTTTTGGCATTTGATCAGAGTTTGTCGACTTGATATCGGCGAGAGTCACACGTGCTCTGTCACGAAGATAGTTGATGTCTATGGTGTATCGTATGCAATTTGTGACTGCCTCTTCAGACAGCGGCAGCCGCCATTTCTTTCACCGCACCTTCCTTCTGTGCCTGCGCCAGCTCTTTCCCTATATGCCCATTAAACGTCCTACCGCCAGTAGGATCGTGCTTGCCCTCTTTCTCCCGATCTCGATCTACATCCGCAAATCCCTCATCAACCTCAACGCTTTCGTTCTTCGCCTGTCCTATCCAAGCATACATCTTCTCCCTCTTGAACTCGTCAAAATCCCATTCTTCACTTTCTAGCTTATTCGAACCAGCAATCCAGATATATGTCTCCGCTTGTACAGTATCAACTACATATTCACTTAGCTTATTCTCATCGATAGCTTCATCTAGTGCCGTGTCTTTTAAAGCTAGCACATTGACTTTTTGTCTGTTATATTCGCTGCCCTCGAAGATGTCCAGGCGTCGTATATCCTCGTCTAAGAGGCCAGTGACGAGAGAGCCCCGCACTGAAGACGCATCGTGTGCTAGGATAGCTGGATAGTCTGCATGCTTTACTTTGTGCCGTCTATGATCTTGTAGGAGTGCTGGCCGGACAGTCGTAAGTGCTTTCTGCCATGGATCGGGCTCCGTCGTGCCGTAGATGACTCGGTAGAGGACTGGAGGGGCCATCAATGTGCCTGCGATCAGTCAATAATTCATACTGCAATCGTCGTATTTTTGGCTACCATAGAAGAAGGCCGTTCGACCGCCCATGTTCTTGAACTGTGCTTGACCTGTGGAATCAGTCGAAGCCATTTTCGCTAGCTGTGCATATAGAGAAGCAAAGAGGCAGGGGAAAGAGAAGAATGCCGCACACCACGCTGCGCGGAATTACGATCATCTACGCTTTGCAACTGCGGTCTCTTATCGGTCGCGAGTGCACTTGCCTGGCATAACTTCTGGATGGCAGTAATCAGTGGCAGACAAGATTGTCAGCTGAAATGTGTAGCAAGAACTCGTTAAGCTCGAGGAAATTCGAACCATTTTGAGGGTTAAAAATTTATTCACAACCACATACCCCACGCTAAAGTGCTCAGAACAATGGTGACTGATAAGCCGTGCTCATCTATCATACTCTATACTACCATTCTTGCCAACCGTCAGGCCCTTCTCATACAGCCACTTGTAATTGAGACCAGGTTGCACCTTCACTTTCGATCTGTCCTTAGCACTCGGGCTAGGTGTGCCTGGCTCCTGCGGTCTTCCACCTCTTTCTCTCATACTGTGCGACCTCCTTAAGCTGCTCTGGAATGACGTCGTGCTCATATTGCCATCCAGCAGAGATCGTGTCGACTCCGTAAAGTCCTGATTCTGCGCTATACTATTCATAGAAGCTGAATTGACCAATGTCTTGTTGTACAGAGGACTTGACGGCGAAAACGGCGAGCCTGATAGCCGTCTACCGGGTGTAGCAGAAGCTTGCTGTGGTGTAGGTGAAAAGCCCACCGCGAATCTTGAGGTAGATAGAGGTGAAGCAGAGTAATTAGCTGAAATGCTTCTTCCAGATCCTCCTGACTGTGCTGCGTTTGCGAAAGTCGAAGGTGACGATTTGTGATATCGTGGTGGTGTGATGTAGTTTCCTACTTGCTCAGAGCCAGGAGTGTTACTTCTTGATCTCGGTAGTCCTAGCAATGCTCTTTGGGATGGTGTTAGGGGTATGTCCTCCACCGCATCTGTCTTTTTGATGTAGGGTAGTAAGGGCCTGAAACAGAGGCAGAGGTTCGACAGTAGAAGGAGTCGCACCACCAAAAGGATACGGAAAGTGCTCACACCAACTGCGTCTAGTTGAGTCTGCTTGATTACCGGATCGACTACGTCGTGCACATACTTGCTTGTGGCAAATGTGACGAACAGTACGAATGCATTCAGCACTGCTGTTTGTACATTCTTGGAGGTGAATTCTGTAGCTGATCTCCTTTGTGCTATTTCTTTCATGCGAGGATGTTGAAATCTACCTGGCGAAGACACATTCGGCGTCGCAGGCTGTACATTCTTCTGCCCATGCTGAGATATGCGCTGTACAGTCGTGGAAGCTCCTTGTACGATCTGTTGCCCTTGCTGAGGTATACGTTGCACGGTCGTCGAAGCAGCTTGTACGATTTGCTGTCCTGTTTGGGAAACGGTCGAAAGAGCTGTTTGAGTGGCCATTAAATTGCTCTGTGAAGGTTAGCATGTGTCTGTCTAGTTGACGATGTATCACCCGAAGGTTCTTCGTGAACGTACTGACTGAATCGGTAGCCCTGCAAAGCTGTATTATTACGTAGCGAGACCTTCGTATATTTCGTGTTTACTTTCGCTTTCATCACAGCACCACAAACGCGTTGAGCTGAACACGGAAGACGCGCCAGGCACCAGGTTTGCCCCTAAAGCTTCGACCCAGGCCTCCTCCGGGGCGAGGCTTCCGGCTCCGGCTTCGGGGCTTCACATCCCCGGCTTCGATCAGCACAGTTTGATACAACATCAACTTGATCATTCGCGGTTTTGCTGCAACTTTTCCCTGCAGAAACATGACTCGTGGCAGTGCTCAGGTCACACGGCTTTGAGCAATGCAAGACTTGCGATATTGATTGGAGACTATATGTACCTAGTCCTTGCTTTCCTTGTATCACCTTACCCCTGCTAAACCTTGAGATGTGATTGTCAGTCTATGTATTCTGTGGTCATACATTCGTTGGGTATCATTTCATAGCCCTCAAAACAGGTTTGAGTAGAGGGGCCAGTCTCCCCCATACCATGCACTCCGGAACACCTTGCTATGTTTGTTTTAAACTCAATCATCAATATTAGTTCGATAGTCTTAAATGTGCCTCCTTGTCTTTTGTATTTATGCTGAGAATCTCAAAATCACCTGGCACGACAAGCAAGCCATACGCTGCTTTGAGATATTGTTTTCGATTCGTGCCATATATCAGGTCGAACCCCGTGTCGACCAAATGGACCATTGGGTGTGAGCAGTAAAAGTACGGCTTCTGCTCATTGGCTGCCGCTTGTGCTTTTTGCCATATCAGCTGGATTCGTTCCTTGACAAGTCCGTGCTGTACTCTGGCACTAGTCCACCAGGTTGAGAGTTGTTCCAATAGCTGCGATGAGCTCCACATCAAGCTCATAATCCTGCTTTGTGGCTGCAGGATATCCGCGGTTTTGCCAGCAGCTGTAATGATGTCAATAGCAGTATGAACTGCATAGCCGGTTAAAACACCTCTTGTGATTACCGATGCGTCTTTTGTACTTAATCCGCCTTGTTCCTGGACTTGTTGAGCAAGCTTCAGAACCTCGATAGCGTGGATATTGGCTTCCTTCGCATGTTCGAGTATCTCCCTTTCACTCAGATCTTCGTGACGCACACGCTTATTGAGCTCCATGTGGGCATAATGGAAAAGCAAACTGAGCCCTACAGCTGACCTTGACCTGTTATGATGATGCCTATCATGAAAGGTGTTCTCGCGGTCGTTCATGTTTTCGTGCAAACGTCTTGATTCGTGGTAGCCTTCGTGCCACCAGTTCAATTTCGCTTTCAGTTTCTCTCTAGTATCACGGTCCGTCGTGTATGGCCGTTCTAGCTTCAAACAATTCTGGTAGCGCCAGACATTGAGCTGAACCTCACTGCAGATGCTGGCAATTTGGTACAGCCAAGCTATTTCGCCTATCGCGATTTGATCTGGTGTGCTGATGCGTTTCGGTATGGTGCAATCCGGGTCAAACCCGGGCAGGACAGGTATTATGTCGTTCTCGTACAGATCTTTTGTGCATGGCAACCGCAAGAAGATGTCTTGATCTTGCATCATCCTCGGATCGCCCTTTCCGATGCTGGCGAAAGCGTCCGTACATGCCGCAGCATAGTACGTACGACGACAACATTCTGCGTACGTGGCCCCGGACAAACCGTAGGCTGTCTCACTTTGATGAGCTGAGCGTTCGATGTTCAATTGCAGGGCTGCAATAGCACCGATGCACCTGACAAAGATTGAGAAAGCTTTCTGATCCCTTCCATCAGCGAATTCCGTAAAAGCTAGAAATAGCAGCACATGTACGGTCTCCAAGCAATATCTTGATTCGATTTCATGAAGTCCGGCATAGACAGCGGCCTTGAATCGTGCTCGATGGTCTTTTCGTCGGTGCTTCTCGCTGTGGATGCTGCCAAAAGCCATCATAGCATAGAGCATCAGATTCTCATGCATGGATTTTGGCTGCCCGTTCGTTGCCCATTGGATAAACCGGTCGGCAGGAAAGATCTCAAAAGTAGGCACATTAACATGACTCATGAACATCTCTAAGTACTCTTTCGCAAATTTGTTGTTGTTGGCCATGGGATCTATATCCGATGCGGACTCATGGTTGTCAACATCGATATGATCGTTCTTCCTTTTCTTATGTGGTGTTGGTGCATCTGAGACCAAGTTTTCTGACATGGTCGGCGACGATGCTTCTCCTGCAGCGTCTGAAAACTTCGAAAATGTTCGATGCACGACATCTATCGGCGTCGATGCATCGGTGGGTGCAAGAGAGGATTTGCGTGAAACAATGTATTCTTTTGGTGACGATGCACTAGCTGTACCTGGAGAGTCGGTGGATTTAGCAAGCTTCGGGCTTCTGTGGCCCTGCCGAGGACTAGTAAAAACACGCATTAGTAGCCGAACAGGGTAGCCCAAGATTATTTGAGGGGCATGCAGAACTTTGAACAAGTATCAAGAAACTCACTTTGTGCCACCCTGGAATATGCAAGTCCTATTTGATCGCAAACATTGCGAACATTTCAATGAGCCTGGAGCACAAGGGCCATCGCATCGTACTTTCTTCTCTCTGCAGCTACTGCAAGCTTGACTCAATCGTTTTCGAGGTTTGCCTGTAAATGTTAGAGCCGTGCTGATGAAATGCTCATTAATGCTATAGCCTACCAGCTTTCGTCGTGCCCCATCGTGGATTGACCGTATCACCATTAATCTCTTTTGGGCACACGTTGCCATCGTCATAGACATAAGAAGCTCGGCGACCAGGGAAATCTGCTTCGTGTACAACTTGTTTCTGCCATTTAGGCGCTTCGGATTGGCCAACAGGAGTATTGCTAGAATATGCACGGTTGAGCCTTCGCTGAGGTTGAGATTGAAGCGGTAGCACAAGACTCGCGCGTCGATGGTTTTCGCTTAAGGCTAGGTCGTTGTCGTCGATCACTGCTGACTGAAACTCCATCGGCCTGCCATCATTCGAGAGCCAGCTTGCTCTATGACCGCTTGTCGATGGGGGCGTCGGCAGGGACGTCTGTTCAACGGGAGGGCTTCCAAGTGCTGTCTCTAGTGCAGAGAAGTTTCGATGGACGAGGTCAGGATGTCCAACAGTTCGCACAAAATGGTCAAAGTTAGGCAGCTGAGGCTTCCTGTTGTCTTCTGACCCATTCCACATATCATTCGAAGACCTGGGACGTTGGTGGAAAGGATGATCCATCGGCACAGACAAAGAGGGCTCGTCGTTTTGACCTCTGTGAGGCTGGTAAGATCTAGTCGACTATAATTGTCAAAACCCTAAGCAATTTTCGTAGTGCATATATGGTGAATGAGGTTTGATTCGACTGTAGAGATACAAAGCGTAATGCTTGAGACCGCACGGTGGTTCGATTCAAGATTGGGTGGAGCACATGCAGAATAGGTTGCTCGTGCACTTTCTGCTGGAGTGTTCACAATTCCTCTGCATGCGAGATGTTTGGTTGCTGCCAATCATAACAAGGTGGGCTAGAAGTCTAGCCGTAGTGTTCTGAGTCGATTGATGGAAACGATCTTTCATCAGCCGACCTACAGTCAGCTGGAAGAATACAGAAATGAAGCTCGAGCAACAGCACATACAATCCAGGAAGGCGCCGCAAGATCAACGGCTCCCTCTTCTAGTGTTTCTCCACGCGTATGTAAGGATGGCAGTAAGCTGCTGGACTACAGTATCTGTTTGAAACTGATCAACAGAAACTGCACGCAGAAGTCTTCTTCAAGCGTTAGAGGTGTGAGCCAGCCTCGGATTGCACATCCCGTGCGCTTCACTAGAAAAACTTATGGCGTAGTACCGGGGTCGTCCTCAGGGACAGTGGGATAGAAAGGTCGAGCTAGCAGTTTGAGTACGAAAAAATCATTTGCCAAAACCATCGAGCTGCATATGTACTGCATAGCTGCAGGCCAAAAGCACGAACGTGGAACAATCACGCATGCTGTTGAAATTGGCTTGCTGGAAGGAACCATCATCGGGCGAACAAATTCCTCGCTTCTGATATCACGCAGGGATCACTGAACATGATCCGCTAAGGACGCTAAAGACGCAAGCTGGGGTTTTTTTGCAGGATTGTGAAGCTAGCAAGGATAGCGGGAGGTGACACGCCGGCAGGTTGTAAGCTCGGGTCATTGAGGTTAGTTCCTCTTTCCAGCAAGGGTCGAGGCAGAGATCGTGATGTGCTTAGCGCATCGTCATTTCACGGCTTTCATTTGTTGTTGCTTCAAGTTTGTCGCTCTCTTCGCAATGATCAGCAACCACCTTTTCCACGCGTTCTTACGTACTCGACAATCAAAAGCTTATAAGCCTGTAACCTGTGCAATTTAGAATTGGATGATAGAGACTACGGAACAAGCATCAAATGAGTTATCCAGATAGATCTTTGCACTCTCTGTGTGTTGACGGAAGCTCTTCCAAAGTGGCAAGACGCTCGTATGCCTGAACAGGATAGTCCTCACATCTTTGCAGCTGTGTTCGGGAGACCACCAATCAGGTAACATGAATGACTATCCCATCGAGCGCTTGTCAGCCCTTATCTTGTCTTTTCCTGATGTAGCGTCTTTAGACCGAGGGGATCAACAATGTGATCAACTCATCATGATCCAAAATCCTAGACCATTGTGCTGCAGACTCGTTGCTGATGGGACGTGGAGCAGAAAGCGCTTATCATTTCGTCGTTTGCCATGTGACGCTGGTGCAAGTCTGAATCGCGTGTCGAAGCATACTGAAATGATAAGCGCAAAGCTAAACGAGCACTAGAAATAACCCACATAGGCCAATAGTGTTCACTCTCGAGAGACGTGGCGGCTCAGTGGTGTCTTCGCTAAGAAACCAGTCTGACCTCTAATACAATTAGCAACGGGCTCCTTCGCGACGCTACGAGCGCCTGGAGCGGATCGTCATCTCTTGATCCTGATCAACTGAGAGCCATATACTCCTTGGAAAGGTATATTCGAGTAAACAGATAGAACTCGCTTGTAAGTTACAGCTGCTGCCATCCACAAGTTTCAGCTCAGGTCGCAAACGCCCACAACCTGCAGCACTAATGTTCGCTTACGATGTATCGTTGCGAAGAGATGTTCATGCAACCACGAGCTTTGCGTAGTTGAGTAACGACCTGTTCGAATTCTTCTGCTAGACTGGAACATACAGCTATGCCACTGGCACGGGACACCCTTGCGATTATTGCCACACTTGCACGTTTACGGTCTGGTGGTTTTACTTGTAGACTTGGCCAAATTGGCGTGAAGTCGTCTCTAAGCATGTGGTAGGCCAAGAAGCAGAATGACCAGCAGCATGCGGTTCAGATCGACATTGTGACTAACACGAGCTGATGCTGTGTCGTCTACTCGTTAGTAGTTGGACTGACACTGGCCCAGCACATTCTGTGGCTTTGGTAGTAGCCGCAACGTCCGAACCCCTCAAAGGTACAGAGCAGGTATCTAGCAGAGATGCTCCTAGACGTAACTGGCAGAGAATCGCTGCTGCCAGAGTGCGTCTTTACGTCACGTCTCAATATCGTTATTGGCATGAGCACTTCTGCCAGCATGCTTTGCTTCTGTGTTGTGTGTTCTGGGTTGTCACGAGTCGTTGACGTGTCGTATGTCGTGTAACATCTAGAAGCACGAATATTGATGGCCTGCAACAACCTATTATGCTACTGGTTCTTCGTTTCAGCAAGGCCACAGATCTGCGCATTCGTAAGAAAGACCTGGCTGGGTACCCGCATGAGGTGAGTTGCACGTGCTCCAGAGCATTCACAACTTCAACATTGTATCGGGTGTCTTGGTGTTTCCAGAGGCGCAGCGCGAAAGACAGCCGGGTAACAATAAGAGCTTACAGACGTGCTACTCTTCAGTGCCTGGCGTAGATAGTACGCAGTTCTGTGTGATGAAGATACACTTTTGTGCCACAGGCTAAAGGTTCGACTCGATTCAGAAGAAAAGTCAAATGAAGTCTAGGTATCAAGTGCCGTGATGAATATCCGAGATACAATCCGATGGTCTGAAGTTCGTGCAGAGGGCCGGACCTCCCGAAGCAGAAAGTTTCTCAGTGACAGCTTGATAAGGTTGATAGGTCTAAAAATACGGCAGTCGTCAATAATAGCTGTGATTCGATGTACAGCATGACCAGCCAGGAAGTTTGTTTGATCGAGGTTACTCGTGAGTGCTGCCTTCCTTCAGTTGCCCTTGTTAGTATCAGCTTGTCGCATATTCTGCTCCTCGTCCTGAATGACTGGTATATACATGCAATACCGATTAGCTGGAAGACATGTTACGGTGTCGCATTATCATCCAATGGGCATAGCTGCAAAACAAGCTGTCATGGTCTGCACCTACTGGCTGTGGAGACATACAAACAACCCCGCTTGTTCTTTCTCTGTTGAGATGGCACGGAACGATCTCGCCCGCACTGAGGCCGTTCGCAACTTTAGGGACTAGCCGCGTCCATTTTCCAGTACAATCATGACATAGTACAATTTCAATGCTGGCGACAACAACAACGCCATCAAGTCGATATGGACTTCAAGGGAAGAAGTTTTAAGTCATTGCAGGTCTCATTTCGCCAACACCAAAGGGTATGTTGTTGTTGTAAGGATGAAGGTTGCAAGTTGTCAAATAGCTGTGTACATCCTGCTGACAGTGCTTTTGTGGAACTTTGATTGCTTCTGCAAGCACGGAGCTATGTCAATAAATGAAACCGACATAACTTTACCCATGTGCCGGTGAAGCCACCACTGGGTCTTGAGATGCTAGTGGGACAGAGCTCGTCCTTTGCGGCCTGTCATTGTGCTTGAGCTCCACAGGACAGAAGTATGATTCAAGTTTCCCAGCACAATGCGAGGTTAACGTCCCACAAGCAAGAAGCTTCACAGATTCTCCTGACACACACTAATAATCCTCCTCCATGCGCTGGGTAATTTGTCAGTCCTTGCGCTACCTAGATCCTCGCACATATTACTGACTCCGTCAGGAGCTGAGTCAGTGTTTGTGTAGAATCATTGGCAGTAGCTCTGGTGCAGACAGGGTGCTATTTCCGTAGATCTTTGCTTCACGAAATACTATCTACAGTTTAATGGTCGATCTTCAGGTCCTCGACCGGGGTGATTGGCTCTTAGCGCGCAAACGATCACGCGAAGAAGATCATCCCCGTATCTATTGATGATGCACAACAGCCACAATGTGACTTGCGCGGGTGACTGGAAATGCATCCGGGATCTTTGTAACTCAACTGCACTCTGATCTCCTGCTTGCGAATCACGCGATCAGCCGAGATTCGAAGATCTCGTTCGGACCCTAAACTCAGCCAGATACTCCAAGAGACACCGATATCATGACATCTATGACTCCTAGTGCGCCTCGAGAAAACGTGCATTCCTGGATTTGATTCGTCTTAGTGGAGGTTTGCGACCGGGAAACTGCTTCTGTTGCTTTCTCCTGCTTGCGAACCAGTCTGACCGCGTCTTCGGTCTACGGAGTACGACAAGTCTCTGGTGCAGGAACTCACTATCAGTATGCAGACGTAGAGATCATGTTCAACTCATTGTTCAGGACAGCTGCGAATGAACAGTACTCCGTGGCCAGAAATACGACGCACCATAATCGGCTGCCGGAAATGCTCGACGCCCCCTTCGGTATCAGTCGCACGACGTTTAGCTAGTATCGTGGCAGAGACGAAGGGATTTACTCTCCTCTCTGACGCTTCGCACTCGGTGATGGTTGCATGCTATGCAGGCACTCTAGTTCAGAGGTAAGTCAAACCGATTCAGGCATGATACTTTTGCCTTCGTGATCAGGAAAGTATATCCCAAGCAACACAGCATGGAAGCCTTGACGATGCGCGAGCAGTTGGCACGTCCGGATCTTGCGCTTCTTGACCAACATCGGCTAGTGGTCTGTGATAGCATTGTCAAGGCTCAAGCCATAAGCCACCAAAGCCGGGGGAGAGGCCCCGCGCGCCAGACTTTTGTCTTGATAGGAGGTGGTTGTTCTTGTGAATACTGGTCCAGCGGTATCAGACGCAGAGATAGTAGTACCTGCCTAGGAATACTATAACTTGGCATATCTTAGAGATTGATATCTCTCCAGCTTCAGAGCATCATACCTTCGGAATGTCCTTACGGCATACATGCGACAGACTACGAATAATATCGTTACAGGTGCAACCAGAAGGACAACCCCCTAAAGTAGACGTCACACAAGACGGGTATCAATATGCTCGGTGCCGACGTCATGGCTTCCCGAAATGTCCACCTCTTGTTCGTCGAGGACATCCGTCTAGCTGTAACATACATACCTGCTGATCTATCATCACGGATGGCAAGGCCTCCTTCGAATGAGCTACCTGCTTGTCGTTGCCGATATGCGGCAATGCTAACTTTCCATGCAGCTTGTTGATGTACCAGGAAGTCTGCTGTTATTCTCATTTACTCTTTACGACACTCCCACCTACTAATTGCACTGATAGCGTCGAGCTGTTCTGACGCTATTACACTAGCTGAGCTCATAAAGCCAAGCTTACAGAAAGAACAGGCACTACACACCGGAAGTGGGTAGGCAAGGTACTGAAGATACCACTACCGCCGATCACTTGTTCAAATGCCACTCCGCCTTCTCACCCTATAGAGAAGTAGGTATGGTGAGACGTGTCGTGGGTAGCTACCTTAGCGGTCGCGGGAGAGAAAACCTAGTGACATGCCCGACTTACCTGGTCGACATAGCGACTGAGACCACACTAAATCGGCACTCTGCCTGCGAAGCGACCCTGGACAGCGCCTGATGCGGACATAAATGAACGAGATCAACGACGACTGCAAAGAACAAGGACGGATAGTATATAAGCGCTGACAGCATACTCTTACCAATTGCAAGCCGTATCGCTTCGTGGTGTGACCGCTTAGCATACTTCGCAAAGATTTGACCTAAAGCGGCACAGATGTTTGCTGCCAGTACGTAGCAGCAAATCCATCACGTGGGATGTCAACTCTATATCATGAACGCTATGCCCTCGCTCTCTTCCAATTCCTTCGCTTGTAATGTTTAAGAGACATTATGGTCATCTATGTCGTCCCTGATCTTCGTGTTTGACATCTCGCTTGTATGTGGTTGCCCGAAAATAGGAACAGTGCCGAAGCTACGACAAAGAGCCGAACTCGCTAGCAAGAAATTTCTGTTATCATCGTTCGTTCGTACGTACTTGGCCTTACCGACTGTTATGTCCGGCACGATCATCCGTGAGCTACTCGTTGTGAGACGTGCTTTATGAGACGCAGCTAAGTACTCGCCTACGTCAAGCATGCAATGCGCCGACTCACTACTGACTCGCGCTGGCTATTACGGTCGCTTTCAGAACACCCTGAACCCTGTTCTCCGACACCTGCATTGACGATTAGCACGAGATCGACATTGCACGTCAAGGCATGATGGATAAGAGCCGGTCCGAAAAGTTAAGGCAATCCAGGCACTAGTTCCTACTGAGATCAACCACAAGCAGCCTGGCGACGAGTTTCTCAACCGTATCAAGGTAACATGCAGTGTAGCCGAACGACCTCATCCTTCGCAATCGGCGATGAGCCTTGTGGGGGTTTCGAAAAGCACGAAGGCGCGATATATAGATGAGCCACAAGCGTCCAGCAATTATCAGCTGATTTCTCGCTTGCAACGTCCACGTTACGAGTCACAGAAAGTATGGAAGTAGTGTTTACGCCTCTCGATTTCACGGTTGTAGGGCTCAACTTGATCCTACGACAGTGAAAGAGTGGCTACATGGCAACCGCAACAAACACATCCTCAACGATGATTTGTGCCCGGGAGCCTGGTTTTGCTATCGCGCTCATATTCCTGGTTCGACGCTATAGAAATCGACCGATCACCTCGTGACCTATAACCAGATTTGCCCATAAACAGACCTGGTGCACTAAGCAGGATGCCTAGTTTTCATGAAGCACCTTCTTGAATTCCTGAGTTACAGGCTCGGGCTTCTTGTGCTCCACTCCAGTCTGACCAATTTTGTCCTTGCTGTATTGAGCAGCATATGGGTTAAGTCGGAGCAATACCTGTCTGTTTCGTAGTGGATTCTTCTTCTGAACGCCGGTGCGCTTGGTAGTGGCATAACCCTTTGGCTCCTTGAGCACGGACTGAATCTCGGACGAATTGATCAGTCTTGTGATATCAGCATTGCTGACAAGGTTGTTTGGCAAGAGAAAGTCCTTCTTGTGGGCCGAAGCCTCAGTTGTAGAACCGTAGATGTCGTCGAGCGCCTTGAAGGCATCAGACGTCCAAATGATGAAACGGCCAAGGTGACCACCTGGAGCAAGTTGGAGTAGGTTGAGAGCTGTTACTGGAGAAGACTCAACACCTGGAATGTTCCTGAAGGCTCGTACCAGTTCCTTGCCGTCAGTCTCTGGGTGATATACGACTAGAGGACCACGTCTCTGTCTGTGTCGTCGACCTCTCAGCTTGCCCTTACCAGCTCGCAGCTTTCGTGACTTCTGGACCTTGACAACATCTGGACCAGCACCAACTGCCTTGAGGAGAGTCACGGCAGCTGAGGTCTTGACGAGGCCTTTGACGGCTGATGAGGAAACGACTAGAGGTACTTCGGGCACGGTAGAGATTCTGTGACCTCGAGCAAGGAGTAGAGCTGGGACTGAAGATGCGGCAATAGCAGAGGCAACAGCAAATCGCCTGTATTGTAGTTAGTCTTCCGCTTCGTCTTCGGTGTAATATGCACATACTTCTGGTTCTGGTTGATCTTCTGGTGCCACTTTCGCCAGACCTTTGTAGGAGCAAACATGCGACCAGCTCGACACATGTTACCGAACGCAGCTTGACCAGCTCGGTGAGTACCACCACCAGACACACGAGGGATACGGGCGACAGCTCGACCTGTTGATATATTAGTTCTGTTTTCACCTATTTTCTTTTCGTATTCACTGACCTGTACCCCACGATTCTGCTGAAGTCTGTTCACCAGCCTTTTCGCTCACGGCATATGGCTGTCTCTTGTTCTTGGCCATGCCAGTGTGCACAGTCCTGCAATTTCTTTAGCATAATCTCGCTGCAAATCGTGATCGCAATTCGTACTGAACAATATCTGGTCGAATTGGGGAGCTGAAGACAGCTGGGAGAGTATGTGTATCATTGCTGCTGGCACCATCGGCACCGACAATGCCAACGGTAGGTCTGTTCGACATTTTGGCGATTCGTGTACGTTGTTGTCGTCAGTCAGGGAACTTTTGAATCGCGATCATGAGCAAGTCGCAGTTTCCATTGTGGTGCCAAGAAATCGTCGGCTAAGTCTCGGCAATCAAGATCCTGCCTGAATGTCTCCGACGTTTGATGCCTAAGATCACTCGAATGGAAAAGGAAACAGTACGTGAAGTAAGAGTATGAATTAGATGACCACATTATTAACACCGCAAACGTCGTGGACGTTATATTATGTTCGCCCTGCCTCACTGTTTTGCAGGCTTAAGCCATCGAATTGATCTGCCTCATTCTACTTCAAACCCCGTCAAATCCATCGATGCATATTAGAACGTGCTAGTAATGGAATTACCTGCTTGCGTTTATAATCTATTTTCATTCGTTCTAAGCTGGCTGGAATTGCTCGAGCTCTGCCTCGACAGCTCTCTTCGCTCCGAAGTCCCACACAGCATCGTAGTAGACGTCAGCTACACCCTTGCAGACACCCTCGGCAGCTTGATCATCTTCCTTGGCACATTGGTTGTAAAGGTCGCTCTTCAGATTCGAATCGATCTTAGCTTTGTTGGCGTCTGTAAATCGTGATTGAGCCTTGCAGTTGCGGTATCCGAAGTCGTGGCGTTGGCAGCTTGGCAGGAAGTCGAAGCCAAGGGGTTCATCTGGTGAGTAAGAGCATCCGTCTGATGTCCAGTCCAGCTGAGGCGGATCTTTAGCGTTCCTCGCTGCTTGAAATTGATCCATGCTATCAGTAAAGAGGAGTGTATCTGTGACTGCTTGCAAGTCTGTCTGGCGCCGTAATAGACCAGTGATACTAAATGGCATAGCATTCACAATAGCCAGGAACATAAAACATGCTGCTATCGAGGTCCTCATCTTGGAACAGTTGACAATCGATACTCTTTGATTGATATGTATGAAGGACGAAGCAACAGCTTGCCCAGGATGAGTGCTATACTACCAGCGGAGCTTCTGCTTTAGAATATTTGGGTTTGAGCCTACCTGATACAAACATGCTCATGTAGTACAGCCATGTGGCAGGTGCCGACCAGGCTTTTGATTAATGCTAATTTGCAACTGCAGCTTACCTCTGACCAAGTACCGAACATCGTGGTGCTAACAGCATACTCGATTGGACAACGACGACTCGACGAGGGTCTGCGTTTTCATCAAGCTATCGAGATATCCCACAACAAGAGAGCAAAGTGAAGAACGAATCAAGCCAAAGACACTAATGAGCGTGTTCGGACGCGTCTTGCAACCCCGCGATTTGATGATGTGATTGGGTCGTGATTGCCCCGCTAAGCTCTTGCTTGCATTAATAAAATTACCAAGCCTAAGCAGCAACACCATGCTAAGCAGACAGACACTTCGAAACTGCGTCTATAGTCTATCAACTCGTCAAAGCGCCTCACCAATCAGCTCTACCCTTCTCGTCAAACATCGTCTTTTCAAACGAGCAGTAGCCAACATGGCAAGTCAATTCAGCAAGAACACCATCAAGCAGGGTGATGGCACGACCTACCCAAAGGTTGGTGACACCGTGACAATGGAATACACAGGCTGGCTCTATGACGAGAACAAGCCACAAAATCGGGGCAAGCAGTTTGACAGCTCGGTCGGCAGAGGTGATTTCAGAACAGCTATTGGCACTGGTAAAGTCATCCAGGGATGGGATGAGGGTGTGCCACAGATGTCCCTCGGCGAACGAGCTGTTCTGACTATTCCTGGCAATATGGCATATGGTCAAAGTGGCTACCCAGGGTTGATTCCACCGATGGCAACTCTTATCTTCGAGGTCGAGTTGAAGAAGATCAATTAGGTGGCTTGTTGATTTGGAAAGGCACATCGCTGGAAGGAAGGGTTGGGGAAGGTGTTTGCGATTGAAATCGCGCAAGTACGTGACGTACGAAGAGGCTATGTATGGCAGACCGATGGTCTATAGTGAAGCCTTACAAACCCCGTACAGAAGCAAAAGATTGAAGAACAGTTATGCAGCATGCAATATATACGGACTCATGCTAGAGTGGTCGCACTTGACCGAGATACATAGAATGTTGATACACGTTGAAGGTTGCGTACAGACGTATTGTCGCTATTGTATGCGACGTTTCATTTCATCTGCGTGTGATTTCAAAGCCAGTCCACTGCCTCTTCTACTGTTGCCTTGTACTCAACGCGTCGTTGGATACCGCACAAGGAGGTATGAAAGCTGTAGTTCCTGAAGTTGAACAACTTGCGCATGAATGTCTCTGCTTCAAAGGTACCATCGCCTTTAATTCTTACGGTATTCAGGGTGTGGTTCACAATGACTTTGCACTTCCAAGCACTATGCTGCGAGCTGACTATGAAGGTCACTCGTTCCACTAGATGCGCTGTTGCCATCATCAAAGACCTCAGCGGGCCTATGTCCACATTAGTCGATGCATGGCTCGACTTATCGAATGTACTCACCTTCATGCTTTTCGATCTTGTAGTACGTCTTGGCCATTACCAGAGATTTGAGCCTGGCTGAAGGTATGAAATTCTTGATCAAGAACATAGTCTCCTTGTTAAAGGTGTTGGATGATCGGTGACAGATAACCAGCCATTTGATGCTGCTCCACCTGCTGGATAGCAAATTGCTCATGTTGATGCATTCACAGTGATAGATACCAAATACTGCTTCTTGAAACATGAGTGGTTTAGCTTCTTCGTAAACAGCCTTCGAGGTGGCGAGCAAATTTGCTGCTTGGGTAGCCGGAATATCGGGGAAGTCGTCTTTTTGTACACAGTCTTGAACGTGCTGCTTGCCTACCAGGGTGAAGATCGAATCTCTGAAGTACTGACTGTATATTTCGATGCGCAGCTCGACTGCAAGAGCGAGGAATTTCGATCTGGCCATCTTTGGTGGAGGTCAAAATGGCGGATAGATCAGCAGTCGATCGCGCAATTGCCAAATAAACTCTTCTAGAAATGGAGGATGATTATGGCTGCAGCGATGCCAGCTAGTGACGAGACAATTTAGGAAACGCTAGAGTGCATCACTCGGTAAAACTAGGGTCAAGGTAGGCACTTACTTTCCTTGTGATGTTTGCAAGGTCGAAGTGAAGATCGTGCATTTGGCCGACACATATCTCAGTGAGTGCATACGATCGTGCTGAAATGAAAGTGACGCAGGATTAATCGTGTGAAGGTCGACACGATATTACGGTTGCAGGATACTTTCCTACTCACGCGGTATATCGTGCCAGGTGCCGTTAGCGGCCCAAATTCCAGGCTTACTGTATCTTCCAGCATTGTTGCCATTCATCCAAGCAAATCTATAGAATTCAGTCTCGTTCTTCTGCCTCCATCTGCGTGTCAAAGTAATCTCGTCAGACTCCCAATACAGCTCATCATCTTTGTAGCCACGCCACCGTTCGACGTCGTTGATGAGAATGCTTACTCCGTCCACACCAGTATCTGTAGGTAGCCCACCCCAATTAAAGGTAATCACATCAGCATCCTGACCAATTGTAGCTGTCACATTTGGTGCTCGAGCTCCCCACCACGAACCACGATTGCCGCCTGGACCTTCGCCCAAGGATGCAGGCGTTTCGACAATAGATGCAAAGCCCCATCTAGCCACACCATTGATGAAGAAGCCTAACAACAGACCTTGATATGCCAAACTTGGACGGACTCTGAATGCAGTACCTGGCATGAAAAGAAGACCCAGGATGTAGTGATGGATGCGCAGTCGCAGCCCAGGCAGAGACACAAGTATGATGAGCGCCAGTGCCATAAGTCCATACACAACCAGATAGCGAGGCATGTTACCGGATATCCGGATCCAGTGAATCTGCGTCACGATAATGACAAGAACAACGGTAATGATAATAGCCAATGCGAAACCCGCGCCGGGCTGAGCGAGGTCGTGAGGTGTAAGTCTCCCAATTGGTATCAGTGGTGCAAAAGTGTAGTTGTTCAAAGCACCCAAAAAGCAAAATCCAAGATAGAGCACGACTTTCTCGACTTGAGCTGTCAGATCCGTCAATAGTGGTCGCGCACACCAGCGATACATGATTGCCGCCACAAAAGCGGCTGGTAGGAGTCGTGAAAACAGAGTGCTGAGCAGTTCATAGAAGTCAGGCTTATTAGGCGGATCAGACACAAGGCCGACGTGAAACATGAGAACCACGAAAGTGCCCCAGAAGAATACCGCAGGCGATGTGGTGAACAGTCCTAGTATTACGAGCGCGACAGCCGTGACAACAAAGATGCCCCATCGTGATCCAGAAGGACATTGTTTCTGACTCTCTTTGAGCTCTGGAAAAATGAACGACCTTGGAAAGTCTGAAGGAAAACCATGACTCTGAATACCATGACGCTCTGAAGCCTCATAGCCAGAATGTGCGCCGACCAGCAATGCAACGCCGCATCCACCGTTGCTACTAGATATGGCGCCAGCATGAATTGCTGCTTGACATATGAAGCTGTCAGCACGATAGATTGCAGGCTCATCTGGCTTGTCTTTCCTTGGGCCTCCGATCACTTGCTGTTCAAACTGGATTGTCTCATTGCCGACAACGTGCTTGTTGTATTGTAGCGCATCACCACAATTGGCAGGACATTTGAAAGCTAGGTATTGGTTTGCAAAGGGCCGACAGTCGTTGCCATTCAGTCCACATCTGTTTCCATCCTCCCACCACATATAGCCACACCAGATGTTGGAAGGTTTCCCATAGCCTTTGATTTCACCAGTGCCGGCCTGGTGTTTGAGCATCAAGGACCAAATCAGAAACCAAGTCGCGAAGAAGCCAACGAGCAGACAAGCGTGATGCTTTTGTTTAGGCACATATCGATCAAGTAACTTTATAGGTGCCTCTTGAACTTTAGGAAAGAGCGGCTTGATACGAAGCTCTCGTGGAGGTTGCGGTCCCTTAACCCAGGTCGCAACTGCCTTGCCTGCTCTTTTTAGAGGTTGCGATATCCAGCCGATGCTTGAGGACTTTGTATCGCGTCTGAGCCATGCAGGTAATGGGAGGCCATGATCTGACGACTCCGAGCTCGAACGGAAATGTAGATCATTCGTGGTCTGGGCATCGTCGTCGTTTGCGCTATCGACCAGGACTTGTCGTTCAGGGTCGTCTCGGTATGGAGGAGGTCTGGGCGAGGTGCTGTGAGGTGCCATTACTACTCGGGGCGCAATCGTGTACTATCTAAGCAGGGCACGGTCCGCCATCTCATGCCAATAATAATGCGGTCTAAGGATAAAACGGTCTATATGAAGAGGCAACAAGGAGAGATAGGTTGCGTTTGTTTCAAGGTATACTAAGCCTCAAGATCGACTGTCAATGACATTTCGGAGCTTCTGACGCCTGACGCGTTAAGTGTCGCAGTTCCTAGGACGAAGTGGGCTGAAAGAGCTGCATCACTGGCCAAACCTCGACGGTGCCAAGAGCCTGAGAACCAACGCCGAGCAGCCGGAGGATTTCATCAGCACACTCGGTAAGCACGTCAATCATCACGTACCTAGCGGGCTGTCATAGCACAGCATATATAGACGCAGCTAAGGCGTACAACCTAACAGTCATCTTATATGGTTCAAGTTGCTCGCACATTTTTCTCCTCGATTATTTCTGCTATCATCTAGAATGCCACGACCTTGGCTCAGATCAAGCAGCCAGGAACATTGATAAGCGGACGAGTCGCCCGAGCCTAGCTCAGTCTTGCCCTTGCAATCTGGAGTCTATCTTAGCTTCACAAGCTGGAACGTGAGCCTCTGAATGGCTCAGAAGTATGGAGAAATGCGGCATGTGGTGGCAGATAAGGTCATGACTTCAACTGTCGCGTAGCCGGTTCCCGTTCAGACAAGCACTTGGGCGTAATTCTCACTATGTCGTCGCCTTCTATCTCTGTTGAGAGTGAACAAGCACGCAGCACTAAACACCATCGCTACGAACATGGTTGAAAGTATGGACAACTTCGAGCTTGCTCCTCCGCTTGATTTGAGCTATCGCTTCTCTGCTGTCACAAAACAAAGAGTGGCCAGTAAGATCAAGCAGTTCTACAAGTATTTTACCATACCAGGAATCGCCAATCTTGCTGGAGGTCAGTCTAGAGCATTGGCTATTTTGGACATTGACTGACTGAGACAGGCCTACCTGCCCCAAACTACTTCCCATTTGACACCCTAGAGTCCAAGACCGCTCTGCCGCATCGATTCAAGCCAACGCCAAACACTCCTGTTGATCCTCCCTCGAGCGCCTCGAAGAAACACAAGCACAATGCCTTTCTCAATGATCCCACCCAGACTCGTGTCACTGTGCCTCATGCTTCTAAAGAGCCGAACGTGCTTCAGCGCATCGATCTGAACACAGCTCTGCAGTATGGCACAGCTCAAGGTTACCCACCTCTGTACACCTTCGTGCGCGAATTCGCATTGACTCGACTTACTCCCAATATACCATACCAGGGCGGTGCCGAGGTTATCCTGACTTGTGGTAGCACGGATGGTTTTGCAAAGACAATTGAGTGCTTCACCGAGACATGGACACCTGACAGTGGCAAGCCTCTATCAGAACGTCAAGCCTTACTCTGCGAGGAGTTCGCATACATGAACGCTTTGCAGACTGCCAGACCTCGCGGTATGCAAGTAGTGCCTATAGCGATTGACGCTGAGGGCATGCTTGCTTATGGTCATCCAAAGTGCTTGTACAACGTACTTGCGAATTGGGATGTTGAAAGAGATGGTAGTCAGCGTCCACACATGATGTACACTGTCACCATGGGTCAGAACCCGACGAGCGGTCTGCTTAGTGTGAAGCGCAGGAAGGAGATCTATGAGATTTGCCAAAGGTTCGACGTGCTTATTGTGGAGGATGACCCATACTTCTACATCCAATTCCCGCATGCAGCCAACGAGTTTATGCAGAAGCACAGAAACGGTCAGCTGGCAAGCATGAACCATTTCGCGGAGAGCAACTTGAACCATCAGACCAGTCTCAGAGTGCCAGTTCGAGGAAGTGTCATGAACTCAAACGGGCATGTCTGCTCGACGACCCGCATGCGACGTGGCAAGTCCTCCGGTTCAGCGTTCCTCGACTCTCTCGTACCTTCGTACCTTAGCATTGACGTGGATGGACGTGTCATTAGGCTTGACACATTCAGCAAGACCATTGCACCGGGATGCAGACTTGGGTGGATAACGGCTCAACCAGCAATTGTGGAGAAGATTCAGAGAATTACGGAGGTCAGCACGCAGCAGCCAAGTGGCTTTGTGCAAAGTCTTGTGGCAGAAATGCTAATCGGACCCGACAAATATGACTTTGGCGCAGCAAAAACTGAGGAAGAAGCACGGGGCTGGAAAATTGACGGCTGGATCAGGTGGCTTGAAGGTCTGCGAGGAAATTACGAGCGGCGTATGCGGATAATGTGCGAAACATTGGAAGATGGCAAGCACGCTACTACGTCTGATGAGTTTGTTGAGGAGAAAAGACCCAGAATTCAGACTCGTGGCTTGGTCCGTGGTCAGCGCCGACATTTCAATCCGGCCATATCGTGTGCGTACTCGAGGTCGAATGATCACAACACAAGCCAAATTGCGAGTACCACAAGCACTGACTCAGAAGACTCATTCGAGGTCCTATCGAAGACACAGATCTATGACTTTATTCCACCGATGGCAGGCATGTTCGTGTGGCTACATATGCGCTTCGACACTCATCCCTTGTTCACCGAATTTGAGCCAGATCTCTTCTCACATGCTCTCTGGATACTCCAAACTCACGCTCCGTACAAAGTGCTCGTAGCGCCAGGCACGATGTTTTCGTCAAATCCAGAAATCGCGAGAAGCAAAGCATGGCAATACTACAGATTATGCTTTGCTGCTGTCGATGAGAACGATGTCAAGGATATCAGCAAGCGATTCGTGCAATGCTGTCATGACTTCTGGAACATTAAGGATAAGAGGGAGATACAGGCACTGCTAGACGAGGATGAGAGTGCGGTGATCAGCGAAAGAATGCATGAATTAATGACGGAAGGAAAGTGGACAGTCAGTCCTCTGATGTGCTAGTCGACGGCGTCATAACAGTATCACTGCTATTCAAACAATCTCCTTTCGACTACACATCTGTAGAACTGCTTGCCCAAAGACCAAAAGGTGAATTCTTCTCAACTGTCGTACACCCTCGAATATCCGCTCAAGATATATCTAACCATCAGAAGATGAGCCAAAACCGCGTTGCAAACAATATTCCTGGAGCGTATCGTTTTGCGAAGTGAGAAACCCAGAATCAGTACACACCAAGGACAAATGAGCAACACAGGACATGTCATACTGTATCTAGACGAAGCTATGTATTACCTGCAGTATATACCGACTGTCCATGCATTATTCGAGCAATGCTTTGCCTAGGTCCAAAGAGCTGATTTTGTCAATTCATACAAGCTGTCCATGGTTCATCTATGCGATGAAGTCTACTGTCCTGGACCCTTGCAGGTACCGCCGATGAGGTTCATCCATTGGCAGGAGTTGAACTCAGAGAACATCTGCTTGATTTGCCAAGCCTTCTGAGTAGAGTTGTAGCTGGCGATCATACTGTTGATACCCTTGACAACTGGCAAGGTTGGGTTGATAGTGATAGCCCATCGGAAAGCGACACTGGTGCAGGCAACCTCATCGATGGCGAGAATAGACATTGGGACCGCTTGCTGAGAACCCTGGCCAGCCTCGAAAGCAGCCTTGCTTGGGAAAGTGGTTGAGCCAAGTGGGTAACCAGCCAGAGAGTTGATGCTGTCGGAGGTATCCGTGAAGTCGCTTGAGAGGACCTTTTCAGCAGTGGCAGTGGTGTAGTTGCTGATCAGAGACTGAAAGCTGTTGACGAGAGAGGTGGCATCAGCGTTGCTCAAGCATGATGGAGCTGGTTGCCAAGCAGCTGGTGGACCACTTTGGTAGGAGCCGGGATTGTAGCTGGATGCTGACGTTGGTCGTCCAAACTGAGGCTCGGCCAATGGTGCGGCTGCGGCAAGGCCGGCTACGGTGAGGGCTGATGCAACTGAGAACTTCATTTTGCTTTCTGGTGCGAGTTGTTGTAGACGAAGATAGTATTGATAGTGGAAGTTGAATGGGTTTGTGCTAAGCGAGCGACTGTGGTTAAAAGAGTGACTATTGCTAAAGAGCGACTGTGGTAAGTACTTGTGTTGTTGAGCTACTGGATGGTGCTTGAGAAGACGACTGAAAAGGAAAACATGACAGCTGTTATATACATTCTCGTTATTAGCCGTCAGCGATCATCGCATGACTTCTCCTGTCGCAAGAGAACCGCCCAAACCCATGTGTGGAAATCAGCTTGAGATTTCAATACAGCCTGGTCTCCAGATTCACGAGAAGTACAAGTCTAGCCATTCGAGCATTGTGTGGCGGCCACGGCGTTGTAAAGCCGCGATATCAATCCGTTTGAGGTAATGGTGCCAGTCGACGGAAAGATGAAAGTTGTGATCCAGGCTGAGATAATTGTATTAGTGGCTGATCTAATGTGGACTATCGACCGGAATTAGCCAAGTGAAGCTCAGGTCAAGCCAAGCTTTCCACGTTGTGGACGATTAAAGTTCTAGAGCCTCGTGTTTTGACAATGATGATAGTAGCCTCCATTTTTGCGCTCCACGATCAGCCCTCTCCGGAAAATCCGACGACGGCAAAGCTTTCCCACCCCAGCATATCGTCCGATGATGCCATTTTGGGTGGTAAACATGATCTGAGATGCTGTGTTGCCCGATGTCAAACAGCGTAAGGAGCACAGCATATTGTATGCATGTCTCAGGAGTCATCTATACGATGTTTCGACCACATTCGGATCGCAGCGGTACACAATACAGATGTGGTTCCAGCAACTTGACGGTATCATCAGCTACTATACACACGTGTCTTACACAGTCTCGCCTAGACCTGTCGCAAAGTACAAACAGATGACCAACTGTTCACGTACAGAAAGCGCTTGGTAAGGAGGTAAATTCTAGATTTGAGCTCAAACAGGCTTAGCGCTTCGCCAAATTGATCTTCATTTCCACCAGCTGCGAACTAGTCCACGAATTTCCGTATTGTAGCCTTGTTCAGCGTGGCACAGAAGTACTTCCAGGTGCATATGGCTGATGTGCTTGATTACTGATACGGATGGTATCAGTAATCAAGCTGCTGTGAGATTCTGGCTGACACTTTGATTATTGACTAGTATTGCAGAGGCAGCAGCTCTTTCGTCCAGGCTGCTCTGTCCTTTTCTTTCTTCGCGGCATGAAGACAACAGTGGAAAAGGGTGTGGAATGAGTCTTCATCATCCCCGGTGGTCTTCTCAAAAGCAGCAGTTCTTCAATATTCAAGGTAGAACTAATAATGTTGAAGACACACATGGCTATTCTCAATCCAGCGGCATTGCACCTTGAGTCGTTCGAAAAGCTTCCTCCATGATGGCAAGTCCAGCGTCAATCTGTTCCTCGGTAATGACAATTGGTGGTGTTATTCTGAACACACCCCCAAAGGACGAATGCGAGGACAATTGTGCCCACAAACCAAGTTGATACATTTTGTCAGCAATATTCCTCGCTAGATCAAGCGCAGCTGACTTGGTCTCGCGGTCGCCAACAATTTCAACACCACACATTAGTCCTCGGCCTCGAATATCACCAATGCATCCATATTTCTGCTGCAGTCTCAATAGGCCCTGCTTCAACTGCTTGCCACGAGCTCTCGAGTTTACTACAAGATTATCTCGCAGAACAATCTCGAGGACTTTATCACCTACGGCCGCAGGCAGAGGATCATTTACATGGGTTGTGTAAAAGCAAAAATCTCGCTCAGCACATACCTTTTCGATTTCATCACTGGTTACGACGGCACTAAGCGGTATGCCGTTGCCAAGAGTCTTGCTTAAGGTCAGTATATCTGGCACCACACCCTCGTAATCAGTCGATGCGAACAAGTCACCACACCGTCCTACACCAGTCTGGGCTTCGTCCACAATCAAAAGCATACCACGTTGCTCGCAATGCTTCTTGAGTGCTTTGAGATACCCAGCCGGAAGCACGTGCATCCCTGCGGATGACTGAATGCACTCAACGATACATGCGGCTAAAGAACCGCATGACGCACGGTCAATGAGACTCCATCCATAATCTAGTTCCTTTTCCCAGTCATATGAGCCATCAGCGTTTCTGAAGATGGATCGATACGCATTTGGCGGAGGTAGCATATGCATACCCGGCATTAGCGGTCCCTGACCTTTTCGACCAAAATGGTATTGGGTACCAAGAGCCGATGCAGTTACTCCGTGCCAGCTTGCACCAAGACCTACTATCTCGAATTTTCCCGTGTACACTTTGGCCATCTTGATAGCAGCCTCATTCGATTCTCCACCGGTACTCAGGAAAAAAGCTCTGTCGAGTCCTTCAGGTAAGACGGAAGTCAATCTCTCAGCAAGTCGAAGCACTGGCGGCGAAAGCATTCCTGAGAACAAATGATCGAGGTTTGCAGCGTGGTCTGCTATTGTCCGCACTACCTCTGGATGCCCATGTCCGACCAAACAAGACATTTGACCAGAAGTCCAGTCCAGCACTTTGTTACCGGAAGCTGTCTCCACATAGAGGCCATGCGTTCGGACCACGATGTCTTTCTCAAATTTCGTGCCATAATTTATCAATCTTTTGGTTGCTATTTTTCGCAGCTTTGCACTATCACTGCATTTCTGTGATTTTCCGTTTGTATGTGCTTCTGACCTGATTTCGGCCAGTGACGCTTCTGGGTCAAAATCGTCGTGGATCATTGGTGCCATACTGGACGTAATATCGGATCTTTCCTGGCTTGGACACTCTAGTGCAGTATGCGGAAGCGTCTAGCTTACCAACGGTTTGTAGTAGCAATCGAGCGCCGCGTCCTTCGCCTTGGCTCTCTTATCCTCTCAGGGACGTATCAGCCGTCGGACAACCAAGCTGACGAGTGGCTGCTGGACTTTGCCCGATCGAGCATTAACCGATGGTTTTCGTGAGAGATCATTGGACGCATGCTAGACTTACCCTGTAAATTCATGCTCACCAAGAGGTACAAATCTATTTCAAGGTTTCCGTATACTGTCGGAGAATAATGAAGCGGGAACCCGGGTGTCGCATGCTCAAGAAAATGAGTTATGTAGTCTTCTCAATGTCATCATAGGCGATATAATGTAACAGAATATACGCGTCGTGCATCTGCTACTTGTGAATTTTTGCTATTGCAGGTTCTCCCTCGTGATTCTGCAGTCCCTTGCATTTTGGTAACGTGAAAGGCTTGCTGATAGATACGATGGCTCCAATCGATGCCTTCACATTTGGCACATGCCATTGCTTTTGCACTCTCATCATAAAATACAGTGGGACTCGGTTGTTGTGTAGCGAATAAAAACATGGCTGAGACGCCAAGCCGAGATTTCGGCCAGTCAGAGTTGAATCACTCCAGGCGAATGAGTCTTCAATCAATCTGCATTACACCAACAGCAAGCTCATCTGGAGTAGATGCTGAGCCTTCTCAAGAGTCGCGAAGTCCGTCGGGAGCGGCTTCGCGTCATGCCAAGGAGAATATCATGCAGACTGGCTCGGCGTTGAAGACGGCGCGACCTTATCGCTCACACAAATATCCAGCGTGCACGAGATGTCACAAGAGACGATCAAGATGCACGATCGAAGTGCCTGGATCTGCATGTCTGCTCTGTCGTGTGCACGGGGTGCCATGCTCGGCGGAAGCCACGAAACGCGACGATCGATCAACGCCTAAAGTAGGCTTCATACATTGTTCACTGCTGCCGGATTCTGGTTATGTCGACACCAGCTCTCACGTCGTCGGACCTGTCGTGGCGCGCGACACGCAAATTATCGAGAACTACGTAGGTTCAATGTCGATGAACAGTCCTACGGGCATGCAGCCACAGAGTGGGAGTATGTCGCAAGCACCGAACGCACCCATCTACCACGTGCCAATACCTCCCAGACGACCCAGCCCACCAGCACAATGTAGCTGTTCACGGAATCTGCCTATTGAGCTTCTCGGTCAAGTCGATACCTACTTTGAGAAACTTGTTGGAATGTACTTCGAGCATCTGTACCCAGCATTTCCACTGCTTGATGAACAGTGGTTTGTGACTAAGCTTAGCGACAAGCAAGTAATGCCGCGAACTTTCCTTGCAAATTTTGTGGCATTTGTGCTATATTACTGGAATCTTGGTCCGGAACTGATGCTGCATGCAAAGCCAGACCAGGACTTTGCATGGTCGGTTGCTGTCCAGGCTATGACCTCTGATATGCAGAGAGGCGACTTGTCCTCGATACTGACTGTAGCCTTCAACGTTGCTGGAAGACCTTCTAAAGGGTATGTCAGCAACATGACGAGCGTTGCACGTGCTGTTGCCATCTCGCACAGTGGTGGCTTGAACCACGATTGTAAAGACTGGAAAATCTCAGAGACTGAAAAGAAGCTGCGGCGCAAGACATGGTGGGCTGTGTTGATCCATGATCGATGGTTGAACTTTGCGCAAGGCACGCCGCCATACATCAATAAAGCTCATTATGACGTGCAGCTGCCAACCGTACAACTATTAGCTGGAGACCGAATCAACACGCAAAAGCACAGTCGTGCGGCTGAGTGCTACATTGAGCTATGCAAGCTGACAGAAATTATTGGTGATGTACTACCACTAATCTACCATGTTCGATCTGGCAATGACGGAGTCGCGGCTGAGCAGACGTCACGCTCAGAGATCGAACTGAACCGTTGGCACTCAGCTCGTCCGAGATGGATCGACTACAAGGAGTTCAAAGATCGTCCATCTGTTCCAGGTCTTGTCAATCTACAACTGTCCTATCTAGCTGTCAAGATGCTACTGAGAAGACTCGCTTGGCACGAAATCTGCCAACGAGAACAGAACCCTTCTTCGTCGTGGCTCGAGAGCTGTCTTGATGCGGCCGAGCACATCGTATGCTTTGCGAAGTCACTCAATCATTTCGAGCTTGTTGGTTTCTGGCTACCATACAATGCGCACCACTTCACTTCCGCGGTAACATTGCTCATCAGATGTGCACTTCAGACCGACGATCTCGGCCTTCGGAGAAGGAGCATGGCGAGCGCTAGGACTTTGGTCGACTGTCTTCGTGACTTCAAGGACAGAAGTAATTGGGATCTCGCAGAGATGGCTCTTGCTCAAAGTGAGAACGTCTTGAAGACGATCGAAGACGCGCTGCTGAAAAGGGCTGCGCACGAGATGCAGATGTCACCTGTGCCTGAAAATGCGTCCGCTGTTGATGATACTTTCTGGAATAACCCAATGTTGCAGTATCCTGGATTTGGATGGTCAGGACAACCTGAAGAGCTATTTCCTGGCGTATTCTCAGATCTTAGCGCCGATCCCACACTTTTCGAACCGTTTGCCTGAGGAGACCAGGCCTAATCGAAAAGGTATGTCCCGAAAACGACTAAAGATTTGCTTCTGTCTCTTAGTCTTCAAGGGCGTCACTATCGTTCGCCACATGGATTTGATTATCGCGGATCAAGTTTCCTTTGTGCTTGATCCGCGCGAGTATCTTGGCCGAAGCACCGAACACATCAGCAGCCAAATTGATGTTCGTGCCGAGAAGCTCGTACATCTCTGGTTGTGCGCAGATATTGCTGCTGTGGTATGCAACGCACGACGAGACCATCTTTCGCAGGACGTGAATAGTGTCGAAAGAGGTGTTCTTAGACATATAGGTTGAGTCACGAGCCGGGGTGTTCTTGTACACGTATGCTACAAGGTCTGCCATGCCTGGGGGTAGCTCTTTGAAAAACACCAACTTTGCTAGCAAGGTCCAGGCTGCCTTCTGACTAAGGTCTGGTATACCATATATGTCAGCGAATACTGCAAGGCTAGTGTATGCTTTCAAGTTCCAGGACCGCATATCTATGTCTGCGCCATGCGTTCTATCCCAAATATCACATGCCAAGGTCGGCGCGCTGAAAACTGCTGGGATGAGGCGTTCCCAATGCACCTCATACAAATAGAGAAAGTCTTGTACTGCAGCCCTGTTGTTTCGGTCATGACCTTCTGCAAGTGAGATTGTCTTAGCACATGCTAGACAGCACAGACCTTGAAAAGCGGATAGAATTGAGCTTAGACAATCAGGAAAAAGACAGGTCTGTCGATCTTGGCGCAAAGTTTCGTCGTCCTGGAAACAGCTCTCACAGACGGGAAACGTGGCGTTGTCTGCAAGGTCCTGTGTCCCCTTGCAAATAGTGCACTTGTAATGCTGGTAATTGAGGTCGAGCATGAGCAATTGCAGTGCACCCAGGCTGAGAAAGGTCCCAGAGGATTTCTTTGGCGATTCCCAACTCTTGGTGTTTTGCAACACGTGCGCATAATTCAGAAAGGTGGTGAAGGTGAATGTGTCTGCCTCTGGAAGGTCTGCAATATTGTCTTGTGCCTCTTTCATACCATTGTTCATCATGCGATCGAACACAGGTGATGCTTTTGCGACAACATCCTTATCAACTTGAAATATCTGCTTCTTAGGACCAACTCGAAACGTGAAGAGGCCATCTCCAGTTTCCCTGCTACTTGTCAATCTCGAGTATCACAGTCAGGGAATTGATACATACATGTTGGCGACAAATGCTATGTTTAATAGAACTTCTTGCGCTACAATTGCACCGAGGTAGTCTGAAACTGTCGGTCAGAAAGAAAAGAAGTTGCCAAGTGCGAGGTGAAGGACTTGAAGCACACTTCACGCGGTACCTTATGAGATAGTAGCAGCCTGAGGCGAAAATCGCAGTGAAAGTGTCAATGACGGTCATACACTGCTTGCCAAGACTATCAACAAAGCATTGAGTCCTGTGGTCAGCCCCGCGACTGTGCCTGAAAATTGCTACCTACACTCCTGTTGCCTCCATATACCAGACCGAATAGTCGCTATTTGCCTACGTACCACAATCTATCCCAAATAAGATGGTGTCAGAGGCGATACATCAGAAATCCGAGAAGCCTGTCATGAGCTTCGCAGAGTAAGTCGCGGTTCTTTGTCGAAGTCCATTCAGGATGCAGAAATAGCGCTGCCATTGAAAGGGCTGACAGCATGGCAGTTTCATCAAGGACGAGACATTCACCTTCCTCATTGGACCAGAACAAGTTCGCTACCATGTTCACATTTCTGCTCTTAAAGCAATGTCTGAGCCTCTGGGTTTTATGATGACAAATGGCAATATGGAAGAATCAATACAAGGACAAGCTGAATTGAACGATGTGGAACCTGTTATCTTTGAGCAGCTGGTCAAGTTCGCATATCTCGGTTTGTGTGGTATTGCAGATGGCGTTGTTGGGCAAGTTTTCCTGGCGAAACAACCTAAAAGCCCAGCTGCTTATGCATGTCATTGGTGTGGGACACATACTTCTGATGCTGTGTCTTACCCTTTCTGCGGAGGAATCTGTCGTGCGAGTTACGAGGAAAGACACCGTTGGAAGAGTTATTACGTCTACTGCGTCAAGCATGGTTGCAACAAGTCATGGACAGACGGGGGCACCGAGAGACTATTTTGCGATACTCATGGAAGCCTATCAGCAAAATTTCCTGCTATCGACACCAAAGGCTATCCTCTCGCTTCGGCTAAGGAATCACGACCAGTCTTCGAAGCACTCACGTACGGCACAGGTGGTCTGACGCATGATGAGTTGAGTGAGCGACTGAATCAGCACAAGAAGGGGGAAGAGAAGCAGAGTGTTGCCCTCGATTTCCACGCTAAGCTCTATATCTTGGCTAACAAGTATCTGGTTAAGGATCTTGAAGGTATTGCTCTACACAAACTCCACAGACACCTTGCCGTCTTCGAGATTGAGGACGAAACTATTGACGAAGTAATTGACCTTGTTCTACTTGCATATAGCAATACGGAAGATGGAGGCAACATCCTGACTGGGACAAATGATAAACTCAGACAGCTAGTGATGGCCTATGTTGCTACGATGTCAAAGGCATTGCTCAAGTACGAAAGTTTCAGAGTCATGTTGGGTGCAGGTGGTGCACATACATCGGACTTCATGGCGCTCAAGTATGCTCAGGAGACTACCTAATTTCGTTACGACCAAGGAGGAAATGATGACTAGTAGGACAGGTATGCGCTTCAATTGGGTTGCCTAGTAAGAGGTGCGCATAGCGCAAAAGGCAACGTGCTTGTAGAATGCCAGTCTTGGGCAATAGAATGACCGCAACAATATTCACATGTTGCGCGAACGGCCATCAGCTTATGAAGATTCTCGTAAAGTAGATCCATTTCTTGGCTGTCAAGTGTGTGATGCGTGTTATGTGTGCTCGTGAAGAGGAAGAACCAGTGCAAGTGCAGATTAATGCCTGAGGCGCCAATCAAAGTGAAGGCGCGAGTGACGATCGATCACTCTTCGTCAAACCTATCAACAACGCAACGACACTCTGCCACGTGTTGAAACTGAATAAGATTAGATTCCTCTCAATTTGCGAACTCTAAGACATCGTTCCAGAAGACCTTTGCACCTTGCCATACCACACAAACAGGATGGCGGTGAAGGCGTCCAATACCACTGATCAGAAGCAATCTCCCTGCTTTGCAGAGTAAGTCACAGCTTCGATCGTATAAGCAGAGCTTGTCTCCTGGCCCGGTCAACTTGGGCGCAGCTCGGTCTTCGTCAAAGTTGAGCTAATGATACATAGTATTTTTACAGGTGAAACGTTTCAATTCCTGGTTGGTCCAGGTAAGAAGCGATATGCTGTGCACATCAATGCCTTGAAGAATATTTCGAAGGCTCTAGGCAGCATGATGACCAATGGCAAGATGGTAGAGTCGATCAACGGAGAGGCCGAACTGCCAGAAATCGAGCCACTAATATTTGAGCAACTACTGAAGTATGCCTATCGAGGTATTTCCGGTCTCGCTGACGGCCTCTCCATTGGTCCAGGCACGCCTCAGGAGTTCAGCTGCTATAAGTGTGGCATCTCGGTAACAAAACAACCTAGCACTTATCCGTTCTGCGGTCCGCATTGTCAGACGAGCTGCAGACAGCTGTCCAAGCAATACACTTACGCCAGTGAATACTATGTCCACTGTGTGAAGTACAGCTGTGGGAAACAATTCTCCAACAAGGTTCCACCACAGTTTCTCTGCCGCGAACACAGAGACAATATTCAGATCGAGCTACACCCGCTAGTAGGACTCGAAGATCCAGATGCGGTCACGAACAACTCTTCTGAGCAACTCAGCATTCTCTGTCGTCCACCAGGACTCTTCATGAGCCTTCAATATGGCATCACAGGAATGACACATCACGAGCTGAAGGACGTATTCGATACTGGTAAGAAAGACGACAAGGAACCATACCTTACTCCATTCCAGCTGGCGAAGCTCTACTTTCTCGCTGACCAGTACGATGTCGCGGACCTCAGGGCAATCTCACTCCATCTCCTGCATCGCAGTCTATCGATCTACAAGATTACTGGCAAATCTATTAGTGATTTGGCTGGCTTACTTCGAACAACCTACGAAAATACGCCAGATCGCGGCGAGATTCTTCTGCACACTAACAACAAATTGCGGGAGTTGGTAATGAGCTTCATTGTTGATTGCAGTGGCCTGATTCTCAAGCACAAATACATGCGAAGCATGATCAGCAGCAATGCAGCCATGAGTTCTGATTACCTGGATCTCAAACATGGTCGGGCCAGCACATGAGCTCGCCGAGACTGTACATCTACGTAGGTGCTCAGTAAGAATGTCACATTAACTAGACGGGGAACCCTTTGCCTTTCAAACATGTATGGGTGAAATGGATCTGGACTGCGAGGATCCACTTGATCGCGATGGTCTCGATATAATTCCTGGCGGACTTTCAAACGTAGCATAAGCGACACAAACGTAAGACGAGATTTCCCCGCACGGAGCATCAGGTCTGCTACGGCTTGTGGCAAAAATAGTTGCCTCAGGATTCAGTGAAAGTGAAGGTGCGAGTGACGGTCACTTCTCGCTGAAATTATGAACGGGAAAGTGTCACTATCAAAAGCAAACAGTACAAACCTACAATTTCCTGGAATTCAAATCCATTCATCTTTTCTGCTTTCCTGCCTAACCTGATTGCAACAACAATCACCAATATTTTGATCCTGTTCAACTCAAACCTGATTGTAAGATGGCAACAAGCAATGAATGTCAGCCAGCCAACGTGGTTACACCATCACTGATCAGGTAAGACTCTCTAGCTTCCTAAACGTCTACCATACAATTTGGCTCTGCTCAAGAAACTGCGCAAGAGCACCCCCTATGCACATCAGAAGGACCAGACTGACTGAGGACAGCTACCTGCGAGGCAAGACATTCACCTTCTTTATCGGTGCTGAGAAAATACGATACGATGTGCATGTCGCTGCGCTCGAGGCAGTCTCTATGCCCCTCAATTTCATGATGACCAACGATCGAATGCAAGAGTCGCTGAAGGGTGAAGCAGTCCTCGAAGATGTTGAACCTCGGGAGTTCGAAGAGCTACTCAAATACGCGTACCAAGGTGTGTGCGGTCTTTGCGAAACTACGCTTCCAGTCTTGCCTCCTTCTGCTACTAGTGCTGGTGTTGCCAATTTCAAATGCCTGTGGTGCGGCGTTGGCAATCAAGGCTTGGCTCGCGAGGTTTATCCGTTCTCCTCGTCAAATTGCAGAACGACATATATCAGACTCATTGAGCACGGCAGACTTGTTGTTGCACTTCACTGTGTCGTACCAAATTGCACACACCGAATCACTCTCAATCGGCCATTCAACCAAGTACTGTGCGATGCACACAAGGGTGAGTCCGAGACGGCTCATAAATATCCAAAGGTCAAGGTCGATCTCACGACTGGCGATGTTCGGCCTCTAACACCATTTTCATTGTCTGAACTCAAATTCGGTACTTCCAAGCTTTCCCACAGCCAGCTGGACAAACGCATGCAACAGGCTGACGCCTCATATGCTCCACGAGAACCCCTGCATTACGCAAAACTCTATGTTCTGGCAAACAAATACCTAGTCGAGGACCTTCAGTGCATAGCCTTGTACAAGTTGCAACGTGTCCTGGGGAGCTACAAAGTGGGTCAGTCAAACATCGCAGAGGTGGATGACTTTATACTATATGTCTACGAAAACACATCAGATGATGGCAACCTGCTCGATGAGTCGGGTGACGAACTGCGTCGGCTGGTGATGGCCTTCGTTTCAGACCATTCTGACGTACTCATGCAACACGACGAATTCATGGAGCTTATGAGTAATGGAGGAGTACTTGCGCTGGATTTTCTGAAGATCGTTAGGGAGACGAGGACGAGTGCTGCCAATTGAATAGCGAGTCTATACATTTATCCGTGCTACAACTCGACGTTGTCACGAAGATCGAAATTCTGCTAGAACTTGAGGAGTTGCGAAGAGTGATACAAGCAGCATTAAGAGCCTGAACAGAGACGCTCGGGTCGCATCAATATCAAAAGACGTTTGACTAAGCTGCGTGTGCTGCGCTGCTCATGGCGTTGAGTTCGGACATGCCGTCAGCAGCTTTCTGCACCAAATCCCACTCCTTCATAGCACTGAACCACTTCTCGGGAATGCAACCAGGAGTACCATAAAACGCAGCTGCCAATCCACCATAGATCGCTCCAACGGTATCCGCGTCATCGCCAAGATTCACAACTTCAATCGCGCCTTCCTCGAAACTGTCTGTAGTGAAGAATGTCCATAATGCAGCTTCCAAGCTATCAAGCACATACCCACTGCTCTTAATCGCATCTCTAGATCGATCCTGCCACGTCTGTATTGATTTATACCTTGCAAGCCGTTTGTAGACCTCCGCGTCAAGCTCGTCCTTATTCCGAGTCTTCGTCTCCAGCCATTCGTTGACATACGTTGCCAATTCCTCCTTCCTAGCACCCTTGAGAGCTCGAAACACCAACGCACAGTACAAAGCACAGCAATCAGCACATCTCCCATGCGGATGCGTAACCTCACTCGACCGTCTGCCCAGCTCCACCGCTTCCTCCTCCGTCCCCGCAACCAAAGCACAAGGCAAGACACGCATCAAACTTCCATTCCCACACCTATGATCCTCGTTGAATTTCTTCTTCACGAATTCCAACGTGCTTAGCTCAGGCTTCTTACGATAGTATTGTAAGGACTGGCTCGTCTGATTTCCAACGTCGAATGCGTGACCTGGTACAGAGGACATGTAGCCTTCGTCAAGCCATTTCACGTACCGAGCTGCTTGATCCAATGGGTCGTGTTTGCCATTATTTGCAATAAGTGAGTCTGCTAAGCACAATGCCATTGAGGTGTCGTCGGTGAAGTGACCCGGTGGTAGATCGAAGTTGTAATTGTGCTCCATTTCCGTGGTGTACTGTGACTTATAGCGGCGTGGACCGAATTCGAGTGGTGCTCCTAGAGCATCACACACCGCTAGGCCGTAGAGAGCTGTACGTATGCGAGATGCTGTGTCTGGCATTATTGTTGATGACATGGTGTGAACAACGTATTCTCAGAGCGTCTGTTTGTGTAAGTTGTTGGGCGTTACACCTCAATGAGATGGATTGACGAGTATATCTAGTGGTGGAGGTTCGCAAGGCAGATATGGAGCTGAAACACGCCTAAGTCTTGGCACTTGGCTGCCTAAGTGAGACGATGAAGCTGGCACGTCTGGGTATGCAACTTGATATGATGGTATCAAGTCAGCAAATCGATGCTGCTTCTGATAATTCGGAACAGTTGACAATATCCATCAAGCTAGCGGAACATACATTGGTCGAAAGCGAGGTTGACGGAGGTCACTTTCACAAGGCCAGGGCAAGCTAAGATGCCTCCTCCTCCGCCTTCTCCAGATGAGCTGTACTCGTAGGCTCAAGCACTTCGCTTGTACTCTCGACCTTGATCGGCTTAGCAGGAACAAGCACGAAGAAGACTCGACAGTTCTCCGTTGACCTGAGTCCTGTTAGCATAAATATACACACTCGAATAATACCTTACGTGTTCTGCCACAGCTATTGCCAAATTAGTAGTATTCTCATATAAAACAAAAGCACTCACATGAACCGTCCCTCTCTGCACAACAACATCACCCTTCTTCATCTTCGTCCTCACACCATCATCAAGCACAAGGTCGACCTCACCATCAAGTATGACACCATAATCGACACTAGTAGTACGATGGAAGAAGTTTACCCTATCCTTGAGTTCCTGAGGAGCATCGTCCGGTACGGGTGGAAAGTCAACGATGCGACACATCACACCGTCATCACTCACCAGATTCTGCATCTTACCGTGTGGGTCAGTCCACGGACCTTGAGCAGATGCTGGATGGCCGTCGGTCCTGAAGATTGAGGTGAAGCCGGGGATAAGACTGTCTGGCGGTACGGCACCACCGTTCGGATCAAGAGGGTTTGCTGGGGTCAAGGTGTCGTCCTGGCCAATGATGGCTTTACCATCTTTGTTGTGGTCTGTCACGATTCGACGGACTGTAGGTAGCTCTGACATTGTGCTTGAATCTTTGAGTTTGGCTGTATGATTGCTTAGTTGTTCTACACGTTGCGCAGCTCTGGAACCGAGTGTGGAGGAGGAAGGAGGTAGGACGGAGGAGTTCCCGTCTTTTGAACTCATCTGTACTTGCCAAGCTTCCAATCTTTACAGGAAGGTAAACTGAATGCTTAGAATGACTCTAGAGCAGGATCTTCGATACGCTTACAAGCATCTGCTATTGTCAATGAGCTCGATATCTATTGCCATAGGTACCACGGTTGATCAGTCAGGGATGTGCCGGAATGGGGCTTATAGTTACGGACAAACCCTAAGTCCGGCCTAAACTTTAAGAGTATGCTATTCTTCCCATGCTATAGCTAACTGCTATGTTGTTACAAGCTGGTGATTTTTTATGTAACCTCGACACATGCTATACCTATACTGTCATTAGTGAATATGCATCGCCTAAGCGCTATCAACAAGTTGCCACTTCTTTTCCGTCTCCTTCTTGCCGACTCGTACAGCGACTGCTGAGAGGGTGTCTTTGATTGCTTCTTTTGAGCACTGTGGGAACTGCTTCTTGAGTACCTCGATGAGGCCAATCTTGGTCAGATCACTCCCCGAGACAGCCTTCCTGAAATCTTCCATGAAGTTTGCGTCTATCAGCTTTGGCTGTTTATCGTTGTTAGCCTTTTTCTTACTATTCGATGAGCCAGGTTTGCTGTTGATAGCACTTTCAAGCTTGACAACCGATGTTGTGTTTGGTGAAAGTGAGGACAACGGCAGACGGGGTGGCTGCATGACAGCTGAGTAGGACTCTTGCTTCATGGGTTTTGGTCTGCAATCTTCATCCCAATGCCTGCTCGAAAAGGGGTCGATTGGGAATGTGGTCGAATCATGCAGAACGTCGATATGGTATTGTTGCAAGTTAGTGCCGTGGTCGTCAAAGTCTTGGCCTACCCAGCACAAGCCACTTGTGATGGGTTCCATATCAGCTAGTGGCCCTTTCTTGCGCGCGATATCTTCAGCATCATCGAGGAAGTCGTCCATTTCTTCAGCACCGTCCTCAGCGTCAGACATTTCATCTTCTAGATCTAGGTCTTCATCGTCTTCACCAGGTGGTTCCCACTCAGCTTCGCTATCATAGTCATAGTTCGTATCCGGTAAAGCCCGCGTGAAAGGATGTCGGCTGATCTTTCTAGCTGTGCGTGGAGTGACTAATCGAGTATAGGTGCCCTGGTATGGTGGACGCACGTCTTCTCGGAACTGTAAGCATTTGTACGAAGCCTTTTCTAGTGCTTCCATGGTAGGACTGTCCAGATCAACAACTTCCAAGCCAGTAGCTTGCATGTTGGAAATGATCTCTCGCACAGGAATTGTTCTTCTCATCCGTTTCTTCGGTCTGCTGAACTGGTCATGGACGTCGATCGAGGTAGTGGTTGAGTCAGGCGTGACCTCAAATTCTACCTCATGACCCAACTTGAATCTGTTTGTGGGAGCCAGGTCTGTATTGTCCGGAACGAAAAAAGGCAAAATAAACCTGCTATACTCGGGATTGCTTGGCTCGCCAGACTTCTTCTGCTCCAGCACATGTCGTTCCATGTCAATACTAGCGATAGAAGACCTTCTGCTTGAGGCTCCCTCGGACACATCCTCAGGTGTGCTGGGTGGCGTAGATTCGGGCTTTGCCTGGCCGAAGAAAGCTTTGAACCTCATTGAGTCCTGTAGAATGTCAGCATGGCTGTCCGAAGATATTCGAATATATAAACTTACCCGTTCCTTCTTCAACCTTTCCCTCTCTTTCTCATCTTCCTTAGCCTGCTTCTCCTTTTCTTTGGCAGCCTTTTCAGCATCCTTCCGAGCTTTCTCTTCGTCCTTCACTTTCTGCTTTTCGGCTTTCTCGAGATCCTTGGCACGTTTTGTAGCCTCTTTCTCCTCGGCAGCTCGTCTCTTCTCTTCATCTTTCCGTGCTTTCTCCTCCTCTTTCCTGGCCTTTTCTTCTGCCTTTTCTTCTGCCTTTTGTCGAGCCTTTTCCTCCTTTTCTCTCTGCTTGGCTGCCTTTTCGGCTTGCTTTTCTATGAACGTGAGCTTCGGCTTCTTGGAAGCGGGCGTTTCCGATGGCTTTGTAGCTGAGCCAGGAGTGTCATGACTCGCTGTTAGCTCAGTCAAAGAACTGTCAGAACTGGGGGCTGGTGATCCTTGACGAGACGCTGAGCTGGAGCCTGCCGCTCCTGAGTGACTTGCTGGTACACCAACAGCAAATTGATCGGGTACTATGCATTCCTCCTCATAAGGTCTCTTTTGTGGTGTTGCTGGTGTTACAGCGAAGGTAACGTCTGCCATTCTGCAATCCTTCTAGTCCGACATGTATACACAAAATGGAAAGTTAGTACTCTGACAAGAAGTGAGCGTGATTAGAAGAATTATATGCAGAGCATGGGCAGTACGAGAAGCTGCAAGCTGCTGGTGCTCGACGGTAGTGACTGCACACTTGCACTTCGTGGCAGGAACGCGTCGACCAAGTCGCGTAGCGTGTTCGAGGGTCATATTACGGAGAACCACAAAGGCTATCAAGAAAAAGTGCTCTAAGACCACATAGGATTCTATACCTTGCCGTAAATTATGTGGCTGAATGCTACGCTTTCTGGATGTGAATAGTGAAGGGCCAAGCTGGATCGGGTAGAAAGTGAATAGAATAGCAAGAAACAACGCGCAGTGTATCTCAACCGTCAAACAAAGGAGGACGAATGTCAGCAACTCAATTAATATGGACGTGGATATAGACAAGTTAGTCTTTCATAAGCAAAACTAGAACGTCATAGCGAAAGATATTGCTATTGGGCAGCTGTGCCTTGCAATGGAAATATGCAGACTATTCATCAAGTAGACTGCAAGCTGTTGCAGTGTGTATGACATCCACAAAATTTGGGTGACTTCATCTTCAAAACCGATCGAAAGGCTTCTAATAGAGCCATTCATCTGCCACTCAGGAAGCGTTCCAATCCGATCCTGCATAGCAGTTCACAAACCACCATTCACACCTCGCGTTGGCATAGCGGTCCTACCGTCCTCGTCATCGTCATCATCCATGTTTTCCGGGTGACTATCATTCGTTAGCAAGCGTAAAACAGACCCAACATTTATACTACTCACCCAAGCATACCCTTCACATTCTTCATCTCATAGTGCTTCTTCCTCCTGTCCTCAAACTGCCTGTGTTTTTCCTGCTCCTCACGCGTCGGCATACCCGGCAGATCCTCGCCATTCTCACCAACACTGACATGCTTCTCCTTCGAAGTCTCACGACTGATACTACCCTGTCTGACAATCCGATCGTCCTCAAGTCCAGCGCCCGCATTCTCGTCCTCCGGCTCACCCAAGCTCATATCAGGAATATCACTTCCCCGTGGTTTCCGATTCGGTTTCTTGGCCATCTCTACCTCGTCGACATTGACATATCTAGGATCAATCGAGACGTCCTCCTCGTCCTCATCTTCATCCATAGCATTATTTCCATACTCGAAGGGGGTCTTCGGTTCGGTAATCTTCATTCGTCCACCTGCTTCCTGCTCTGCTAAGTATAGATTCGCTTCGTCCCATTTGAGTCTGTTGTGGGCTTCGTCGGTGTTATCGCCGCTGCCCATGCCCGCTGCGCTAGAGTGTCGGCGCGAAGCACTGGAGCGCCTGGCTGCGGAAGAGCTTCTGCGGTGGCCGGCATTCTGTAGGGTGTTCTGGATAGTGAGATCTTGGTTTTCTTGCGGATCAAGTGGGACTGAGGGTGGTGTTGGTGCGACCTCTTGCGTAGGCTCGGACTGACCACCTTGACCTGAGAAGGATGGGTTCTTGAGTATACCTGTGATTGTCAATAATTAGATATACAAAACAACAGCGATACCCCGCACCTTTTGGTCTAACGTGATTGTGATTCGGCTCATGGAGCGGTGGTGATGGTGATACTTCGACGGGCATTTTGTCGCTGATTGCGCGTGGCTGTCGATTACCGAGTGCAGGCAAAGTAGTGGTTGATATGACAGGAGTGACAGTGGTACAATAGAGGATACAAGATCTTTGTTCGGATTTACGAGTGAGAAAGTAAATCCGAATCAACGACGATTGTGCTGTTAGATGCAATGAATACAAGATGAGTGTTGATCTCTTTCTCTATGAGTAGATGGCGTAGTTGCTCGATTGCACCGGGGTTTGGTAAGCAACGTCACAGAATAACACATACGTATTCGAGGAAGTCTACAGTATCCACCTGTATCTATATACATGCCAGGTGTGTATGCGAACCACTAGTACAGCATCTTCAACTCAGCGCCTCGACTTGGGCGTTCAAGCAGATCTCGATCCAGCGATCGCGATAAATTGCTTCAGCTCGCAGGAAACGATGCCTTGTCTATGCACGAAAGTGTGCATTACGTCCTGAGACGCAAGACTGCCAGTGGCTGGGTATATTCTCGGGAACGAATAACTTCTTCCTTTTTCTCCAACTTTTCCTTCGTTCTTCCATCGAAATTTCGGTCACACTATGTTACAACGATCTTTGATTATCCATGCGAGAATGATATCATACCGAGCATGAACCGTCGACCTCGTGCCATGTGCTTTGCCGTCCGGCCGCCTGACCTGAGAGTCATGCTGGGCTGGATCAAGTTCTCTACTGCGAAGCACGAAGTCCACTATAACGATGAGTACAGGCTCACTCTTCGAATTTACCCAAAAACGCAAAGGTTAGATTTCTTGGTGATACAACATGATCGTGTGCATCATGCTGGACTAGTGAAGCATGATCATGCAGTGATACCAATTCAGAGGACTTTACTGCATTTTTATTGGTCCTAATTCGAAGCCTTGGCAGCGCCTTTTACCGTTCTCTTTGACCTTCGCTCAGGATTGGAAGAGGGTGTACAAAAGACTTCGATCTCAGGGCAGACTATGATAAGCTATTTTCACATTGTGAACTAGCACGGATATCTCAGAGCCAAAGCTTGTCTACCTAAACAGCCACCAGAACGCCGTCCATGTGTCCTGAAAGAGCAATATACTCCTAGAATGCGCCATTCAACGTGATAGTGGTATATATTTGCGCCAAATTGCTGATCTGCATCCGCACCCGCAGAATGCCCCGAGGTTGTCAAACGGAATGCCACACCAAATTCTTATGGTATCAAAGAACAATTTTTACCGAACAGAACTTCCTAGTCCTTCCCTTTCCTGCAGCTTTCTCTTCGCTTCTCTGTCATTATTAGCTGCCGCTTTTTGCATCCAGTGCAAAGCCAAACACAGTGCCTGCCTGTTGTCGTTCGTCTGAACTCTTGTTTGCCACATCATTTCGTCCTTGAATATATCCGCTGTCGTGTATAGAGGCATTGTCACAATCGAAAGTAATTCTGGTCGAGTCAGATATAGCGATGCAAGCTCACGTTGAGCCACAGCGTTTCCTTCTCTTGCTGCGATCTTCCATAATTCAGCTGCTCTTGCCACTGAGGTTGTGCCTGACTCGGCGACCATGATCTCGTGCGCCACGTCTACCATACTGCTGCAGAGTTCCTTTTTGTAATTCAGTGCCGCCATACCTACAGCCATGAATGCACTTCCGGATACGTTCTTGTCAAGCGTTTCATTTGGTGCAAACGAAGCAATTAATTGAAGGTCTCGGAAGATGGTCAGTGGTTTGATCACTGCCAGCTGACGCTTCATGAAATCCACGATCAGGGATTCAGCAAGCTCTGTAGAATCTTTCAGCTGTATTCGACCCGTGGCTTGGAGCAACTCCGTCGCAACCTGCTCTTTAACATCATCCACGCTTCTCCGCCGATCTGCATGGCTTCTGGACTGGGCGTCACTGCTGGACTTTAGGTGCTCCACCGCGAGAGCATAGAAATCGGCACATGCTTGCAGCTTGAGCATCGGATCCACTTGTTTGCTGAGGCGGACGAGAGTGTCTATGAATGCAGCATACATGTCTGACTGTGTGTCAAGAACCACAACTCCGTCTGATTCAGTTTCCGTGGTGACTTGCATGTCAGTGATACTTCGGCGACGAACCGGTACGGTTTGATGCGGTACTGTTGACTTCAGACGAGCACTTGTCTGCAAGCGCTTCTGACATCTAGTGTCTACATCGTCATTTGCCTGCATTTCCTGAATCCAGGAATCTGTTTCACAGCCACGGCTCCAAGCCAGACTTCCAAGGTCAGAAAGGAACAAGCACACTAGCCCCTTACGAAGCTGTTCTCGAAACTTCTTTTTCTCCTTGGTAGACAGATTTGGCCGCGTACCGAAGTCCGGCAAGCCACCTCGTAAGATAGATGGTGCTTGGGAATAGACTGATTGTGTTGTGACTGATTGGGACGGTGAGAAGATTTCGCTGGTGGTAGTGTTAGCGGACGAGTTCCTGCCATATGAGCCGATTGATGATGCCAACGATGGCGTGAGTAGTCGCGGGTCAACGAAACGTTGTTGAAAGAGGTTGTAGATCGACCCTCGTCCCGTTGAGCTGCGACCGTCCGAGATGACGGACCTGCTGTCACTCTCGGCAGATCGAATAGCAGGGCGCAAAGCAGGAAACGTCGCAGAAAAGCTCTCGCTGTAAACACTTGCTGGTCGGGTACTTGCTGGAGCGCTGCTGACGTTTACGCTGTGTATGCCGTATGAAAACCTTTCTGCGGAGAACAGATCACTTGACCAAAGCTCTGGACTCTGCACAATCGTGTCGCCAGTCAACTTCTTCGTGACGAGGTGAACCTCCATACAGAAGCGGTGCAGACGCTCTTCGCCTGTGCAGAAGTTATCAATGGCTTGCTCTTGCAACCAGGTTTTTACACTCTCGATTTGCTCATCTGCCAGCTTCTTCGGTCCACCGAATTCAGTTGGAGCCTTGAGCAGCTTCATGGTGTCATCTTGAGGCTCTCCAAAGATGGACGACCCCGATGAGCGGCTTGTGCCAGGGCGCGCATGGCTGTCCATCTGCGTCGTTGGCCGCATTCTCGGAATCGCCATCTGACTTAGAGCTGTAGCTATGTTCTTGGCATTCTGATATGGAACTGAGTTGACAATCTCAGCTGTATACCACAACTTAAGCCGCAGCTCTTCCAAGCCAGACATGAAGATTTTGATCTGCCTTTTGAGCCCCTGGAAGGCGGATTCGTACGATCCGAGTTGTTCTTCAAGTTTGTCGCAAACGCTCATAGTGGTCTCCTTCTCCGTAGTCAGCAGCTGCAGAGGTTGCCGAAGTATATGTGTATCGTCTGTTGGCGCGTCTTGTAGCGAATAGAGCTTGTTGATTCGGACAAGATTGATGTAAGCCTGTTTCCAGTAAACCGACTCGACTGTTCTCGTTTCTGCTCTGGATTTGGCCTCCTGCTCGCGAAAGAGCTCCCCCAGAGTTGTCTGCACAGACCATTTACTCAGTAGTGTATTGCTTTGCTCATTACTTACCGTCAAAGAATCTTGGCACAAGCGAAGGGTAGCACTTTGGGCCGTCGAGAGCGTACAATGGTGCAGACTTTCTTCAAGAGTTCTGACTGACTTCAACACATCTGGTACGCAGACGCGGCCATTAGGAGAGACGGCAAATTGCGTCCAGGACTCGCTGCAAGGATGGATGTCTTTAGCCGAAATACCTGGTTCCATTAGTGATTGCAGCTGTTGTCGTAGCATGTCGAAACGGGTGGTGGCTCTTGAATAGGTGTTCCGGAAAGCATGCGTTATATCTTGGAGAATAGGATCAGAGCTATCTGAGCCATGCAAGATCTGAGGCGACAGGATTTCGAGGACTTTGATGACCTCCGAGGCTGAGATAGCGAGAGTCGAGGTGCTGCTAAGAGACGTTTCTACGGCTGGTTCATGTGCCTTGGATGGTCGGTAAGGATTCAGTGTTTGCTTTCCTTCGAGCATACCAATCATATCTTCAATCATGTTCCGAATATAAATATCTTGCTCAGTACTATAGAAGTCAGTATCGTTACACGTGCGATGGTTGAGACGACTTACACTGGGTCCTGATGAGTTGCAAATTTGACTAGAAACGTGTTGTAGATTGGTGCCAAGATAGCATCCCGAGCCCTCTTGCTAACGTGCATACGAAGTAGCATATTTTCGTTTTCCGGAAACATAATTGCGGCCTTTAAAAAATGGTCGAGATACCATTCCTTGAAGAAATGCATGCGGAAATGCGACTGATGCTCTATGGTCGGCAGTTTGCCGAGAATAGCTTGAGCCAAAGCCAGAGCTCCGGAAGGGTAGCATCCTGTTCTGCATTCGACTAAGGCGAAGTAAAGCTCCAATACCTGTTCTTCGATGAAACGTCGAGCCTCTGTCGTAGCAAGAGGATTATAGCTAGATTGGCTTCGAGGCGTGAAATTGTCATTCACTAAAAACGCTCCTTTTTGCAGCACGTCCATCAGAAAAAGTTCGATGCGTGGCTTTGCAAGCCAATCCTCAGTCACGGCGAATGCGTCCAACGCCTGACCACAGAGAGAGATATAACTGTCACTGCCTTTCTGAAAGAGCTGAGCGCATATGGTTGACCAAGTGTCGAGACGTAGAAGCGCTTCTGGCGAATCCGGATGTACATCATGAGCATAAAGATTGTGAATTAAGAAGGAGAGTGGGTTCAGCCGTTCCAGAGAGGTTGCGTATTCTTCCAATTCTCTTGAGTATGTCTGCAGCTGCCTTCGTCGTTGCGAGCCCGATCGGCTGCTATCTTGAGAGAACGATTGGAAGATTGTGTCTGTGAACTGCCATCTCGGGTTGCTCATAAGGGTAGAGACCTGAGCTCGTGGCAGGTTGCGTAATCGATCGACCAAGAATTGTGGATTGCATCGTAAATTCGACAGCAGCTCCAGCAGATCGCTCTGCGCTTCGGTGGGCAGTTGATCAAAGAATGATCGAGATATGCTCGGCTCGAGAATATCGGATGCGGTGGCCTGCGCAATGTCCAGATTGTTGAGCTCATTGTTCCAATGTGATATACATACATCAACCAGGTCTTGAGCGTGACCATGGACCTGTGCAAAAGCTTTGCTATCCTGATGTTTTGAGATCTCGACTAGCCCATCTTGCACCCAGGCCGTGGTTCTCCTTAACCTCGCCGACAGAGCAATAGATTTTTGCAATATGCGCTTCCGCGCAAGAAGATGATGCTTACGACGTTCGTGGTGCTGCTGCAATCGTGCCTGTGCAGCAAAGTCGTAGAAGTGTATCCGCTTTCGCTCTGCTGGTCGACGGTCGTCCTTCGAACGGTATCGTTGAGGTACCGGCTTTTGCAAATACGTGCTCTTGTGCGAATCCGCCATCATTACGGGAGTCGAATCTCCATCGTCTTCGTCGTTCTGCACGAGCCAACCACCGCTCAATCTATGCTCCGAAGCAAGATAAGTGTCGAGCTGTCCATGGCTGGACATCGTCGTCTCCTCCTCCACTCGTGCATTGTGATTTGCGTCAAAGGTCTGACTCGAATCTAGACAAGAAAGAACGGTTAGCCGGTTCCTATGCAACGGAATGGCCAGAATGCACCTAATGCGGCACGAATAGTGCCAGGACAGGTGCTAAAGGTACCATTGATTGCTGGAGTAAGAGCAGGTTTACCGTACTGTTCATGCGTCATACAAGAACTTTCATTATGAAGCTCAGCTGGAAAGCCGAGATCAGCTCGCAATGCCTGTCTGCCGTTGTTGATCGACAGCGGTTGCGCCTCACCTCGAAACTTTCCGGCGATCCTGTGCCTGCACAGAACAGCTGCTTGCGCAAGCAGAAAGAACGGCCGTAACTATGAAGCCGAATGCTAATGCTGCAATGCTGCAAAGCTCAAAGCTGGCTTTGCCGTCACCACTACTGCGCGTCGAGATTCCGCGACAAGGCCAAAGCCAGCAATCTTCAGCAGCTCAACAGGGTTGCTGATGGTACTTTCTACCAATAGCAGTATCGGTGATCGTGACGAGAAGGCCGATTCGCGGTCACTGTGGAGGGCGGTCCGTCCTTTATGGCCCAGAGTGTGCTGATGGCTGAAAGCGGGCACGGCAAGCAAATCGAATAGCTATCAGGAGTCCAAATTAAGCAATAATCGTAAGGTGGAAGTGTGGGATGCCAGTGTGATTGTGAATTTTTGGAATTGACACAATATTGAAATGTGACAGAAATCTCATATTAACGGCTACAGGTGGCGCAAGACGTGGCAGCATGTATGCAACAACAGCAAAGGCGCAAATGAGAACGGTTCCCTGCACTTCACCCACTACTCATAGACAACTGGAATTGAGTGGCAGCTGCGATGAGACACGAGGACAGATTACTTGCAGCAGGTCTGCTTGACGAAAAGTACTGCCAACGAATGCATCCGCTGTGCATTAGCTTGAACTCCGTCGTCCAATGGCTGAATTGCACAACACAGGCTCTTGTATTGTCTTGCATGGTCATCGATTACTGACCTACCAGTATTGCCAATTCGCCATCGTCTTTGCCATAAAATAGCCGCGACTTACGAGCCGTGCCGGCACTTGGAGAGAAGTCGAAGTCTTTGTATCGCTCGCCACGACTTGAGCCTGCTGAGATTTCCGTGCGACGTGATCCTTCTTTGGGTCTTCTAGGTCATTCCAGCTGACGTTCCGACCCAGCTGAAGCATGTTTCATAAGTCGCCTCAACACCTGGCGTCATTCATCTGCTTTCAATCAGTCTGGACCAGTCGTGTATGACTGACAGATTTGGTATCAATCGGAAGGTGGAGATCTGTGTATCTACTTACGTGTCTCTCGACGTGAGTCGAACAAGGGTCATGATTACAATGTTTAAATAATGCACATACGGGTGCTAGCATTCACATTGTCTCATAATGATGCAGTCGAGGACGCAGAGGAGCATTCCACGCGGATATGGCACAGATGCCACGTTGATGAGCCAGCACCGATCATAATGAGCAGCAAGTCCTATTTGTAAAGGCTTCGAGATGACTTCGCTTAAGCAGAGTCGCTGCATCGAGTCCCAACAACACATTGATAATTTTCATCTCAACCATGCAGCACGTCCTTGCTAATGGAAATAGATTGACATTGCGACTTGAATGTGAAGCTGGCAGTCGTTTTGTCGGCCACTACTGCAGACAAGACTGCTCTCTGCTGCGCCTAACGATGTCTCCGACATCCGGCATTGATGCGTTGGCAACCTAATAGTGCTGCATCAAGTCGAAATCGAGTCCTGGGGCTTGTCGGCTTCAGGTCCTTCTCCATGGCGCTTCCGCTGCTCCACTTTAAGAACGACAGCTTTGATACTCATCTATTGCTAGGTCATGGATTGCTGCTGATTAATGATCCATCACGACCGATGCTGTTAGCTACGACGTGACGTTCCTTTCAAGCAGTCGACATTAATGGCTAGGTTTTATATCAGGTGATTCGAAGCACGTGCGCTTTCGTGAAGCTGTAGCACTGTACTCACCGCTTTTGCGCAACTCAAGTACTACTTGAGCTCTAACTTTCTGTTCGAAAGGTGCCACAATGAACTAGACTTGCCGTCATCAGTAACGTGGCTCTTGCCCGACAAGCTTTAGAAAATTCCTCCTTCTATTTATTCCGAATTCTCACACTCATGCTCGATACCCGCTAAATTCCATACAACGCATGCATTTGTACCCTGTCCACGCACGGGAACATCCACCATAATGCGTCAAACTCATGATGATTCACACTGTACTGACAACACATTCGACTGAACCCAATATCCATGCTTTGGCAAAGCGACCGTATGGCACCCTGGTCCAACATGGATCCAACTACGTGTTCGTCAAAATTGATGATAGCTCGAATTTTAGACTGGATGGGCAATTATTAGGTTGCATGATCAGGTATGGCTTTGTACTTCCTCGTACCCCTTCTTCGCTTATCTGGCAGGCGGTACCTACCCAAAGTGCTTTCCCCAACGGAACACTTGCCGTAAAGGTAAACGAAACCTGGCGGTCCAGTGATGCATGTACATGCTGTAGCACAGCAGTGGTTCTGCAGAACGTGGCTGGAATAAGACTGTGATGTCAATCTGAAGCTGTTCAGAGCTGACGTTCTGACTATCTAGAGTTTGGACAGCGCACATGAAACAGTTTATCACTTACTACTCAGATAAGCCGCGAATGCTCTATGTGCCTGCTCACACGATGGTGCAATATTGAGGGTCGATTGTCGAGTTGTGCCATTGCGAGTGCACCTTGGAGCTTGAACGATATGGTTAGGATCGAATTGCTGTCGTTGCCGGTTACTGTCTTTAGGCCATACAGAAACAACCACGAAAGGAGAGTAAAGTCAGCCGTGTACAAAGCAGACTCGCTATACTTATAAACCTCCGAGCTGGATCGAGCAGATTGCCTGCAATGTGTTGCCGGGACAGGGTAGGACACGCCACAGCCAGCCATGGCATGTGCATAGTGAGCTAAACTAGCGCTATTCAGCCTCGTCCGATCTCAAGCACTTTCATCAGTCGCAAAGCATACCAGCAATGTCGAACACATCTACTCAACCGAAGAGAGAGTCGACTGTCTGCTACTATGGAAGAGTCAAGAAGACTTAGACTGCACTGGACTTTTTCTGCACGAACAAGCTTTGCGGAAGCAGAGCTATGCATGTCGATTTTTCAGAGCCAATTATTGTTTACTGTGATTGCCACAACCTTTCACTTTTCACACGTGCCTACTCGTTCTACTCCACAAAGAAAAGTTGGCACTTCAAAAGCCTGACGTGTGTAATATTACAAAGTCGATCTGACACTTATTCTCCTGCTAGGATATTTCTGTTAAGATATGACTTCAGAGTCGCACTCGAAGACGAAAAGCACAAATATCGGAACAGCAATGGCGGACCATGACTTCACGAGGTGTAGCGTCCAAATCTTACATCCTTCACAGCCCTGCTAACTAGCATCAGGCTCCTCGCAAGTGACGCCTTTACCTTTCTGGTGGGCGCCGACAAGCATGTATTCAGAATACACACATCAGTCTTCGATGGCATTTCAGAGCCATTGAGCTATATGATGAATAACGGCAAAATGCAAGAGTCAATTGATAAGAGTGTTGAGCTTCCAGACGTCCAACCAACAGCTTTCAGCTTGCTCGCCAAATTCGCATATCAGGGCATCCCAGGTCTGGGGAATATCGCTACACCAGTTACGAATGTTGCACAAAGCGCGACTGATGAACTCGTAACGGCAACATTTGGTATTTGCGATTACTGCCTTACCGAACAAGACGGAGGTCACTACTGTTACGATGGGAATGGGGGAATGGACTGGCGCGCTGACAGTAAGAAAGCTAGTAAGAAGAAGCTAAAACAAGTGACAAGTTCGGCCAAAGCAGCTGGCAGTCCTTCGGGTGCGTACCTCTATCAAAGTCCCGTATATTTCATGCTCCTACTGGTATAGGGGACTAACCACATTATATAGCGAGTGCGTCTTTTTGTAACAGACAATACGGTCTACAAAATCTGAGCCACGAAGAGCTTGATACTCGGCTACGACAAAACGTGGTCAAGGAAAAGGACACCATGAGCTCTGTGGACATTGCCAAGCTATATGTTCTGGCCGACAAATATATGGTCAAAGATCTGCCCGAGATCTGCCTCCATCTACTTCACCAAGAGCTGTGCTCAATGGTCGTCGACGGCGACAGTGTCAACGACATCGTCGAGCTCATCTACTACACTTATAGTAACACCCCTGCCGACCAGGATTCAGGCACAGGCACAGGCGTCAGCGACAAACTACGAGACCTGGTGATAAGCTTCGCCGCTGAAAAAGCTCAAGAACTCGTACAATACCCCGTCTTCACGCAGATGCTACGAGCAGGTGGCGATCAGGTTGCTGACTTTACGTGTCTGACATTAGGTCAAAAGACTGCGCTTCAAGTCGCTTTGGATCGGTGGCACTGAAGCCAAGAGTGGATGCATTTATACATATCCTGCCTACCCTCCAGGTAGATGTTCCTGGCTCTAAGCAAATCTCGGTATTTGAACTCTTTCCCTCAAATTCTAATATAATTGAGATCTTCAGCTCGAGATATGAACACCTCCCACCCACCTGTACTGTACAAAACTTCAGCTCCAAGTGGTTCCATAACATGTTTACTGGTTCCTCTATTTTGAGCCAACGCTAGCCGTGTCTTAGTGCATATTCGCTCAGCCCCTCCTCACCTAGGGATCAGTCGAGTCTGTCACGTTGCGGGCTCTCCCTTCTATCACTCGCGATCTGCCACGAGTTATAAATGGCTGCCGTGGGGGCGCGGTGCTTTTCGTTGTTGTCGGCTGCTGTCGAGGCACGGGCCGTGGCGGTGGTGTCGACGTTGATGTCCCTGGTGTTTTTGCGGTTGTGTATTCCTGTGTCTCTGGCGGAGGAGGTACACGTGCCGGAAGACCTAACATTCTCCGTGTAGGGCCAAAATTCAGCGCACCAGTCGCCAAGAAACCCGTGGCGGTAGATGCCATGAAATACGTCTGGACAGCACCTGGTTGAAAGCAGATAAACAAGAAAGTTGCTCCAGGTAGAAGCCTTACGAGCCAAGGTTGTATCGCTTGCATCTCCTTGCTCGCGCTGATGGCCGACGAACTTGCATTCTGGCCAACTTTTATTGTCCCATATGTAAACACGGCGCATATCGCGGGTAGTATGTAGTAAGGATCGCCAAAGGTCAGGTCGTGTAGCCAGAGCCACTGTTCGGTGATGAAGCCTGGTACGGGCGTCTCTGCGGCATTTCTGAGCACTCTCCATGCGCCGAAACCAAACGGAATCTGTACAGCGATCGGTGCGAGAGACTTGAGTACTCCAGAGCCACTCATTCCATGACTTTGCATGACGTAGCGGATCTCTTGGGCGACCTCGCCCATCTTTCGGTGATCATTCGATTCTTGTGCTGCTCTGTACTGCTTTCGTAGAGGCTCCATATACACATTTATCTCCTTCATCTTTGCGGTGTAATCTTGCGCCCTGACCATGAGAGGAAATATTGCGGTTCGCAGTATTATGCCGATGCAGAAGATCGACGCGGTCCAGGAAAGACCAGCCGATATGTGAAGGTGCTCCAGTATCCATTGCACTGTCGAGCTTGGACCCCAGCCAAAATCCAGACCACAGATGTCCTTCAAGTAGCCAATTCGTTCTGGTATATCTTCGAGTGCTATCTCTGTAGGAGGTGCTTGAACTTCCCCATGTGGTTGCGCGATTGCTTGCTGTGCATCTTCAAGGATTTGTGGTTCAAAAGGGGTTGGCTTGTGTGGTGCATATGAAAAGTCTGAAATATTGGAGTCTGCTTTGACAGTCCGCGCATGCTCTAAAGACGATGGTTCTGTTATTACGACATCAGTGGTTGATGTAGATGCATCTGCTGGCTTCGGTATAGATGGCCACAAGGAGAAGTTTCTTGCTTGGCTAATGCCAGGATATCTGCCAGGTGTCACAACTTTCGTTCTCGATGTCGACCCTAAGCGTATCTGCGAAATCGATGAAATCTGCGAAACTTATTAGAGGTGCCGCTTGAATAGCTGAGGAGAACTTACTGATCGACTCGGGGAAGGCGCAAGACGCGATCGACTCTGTTGTAGCACCCGTGATGCCTGTCTGAGGCCATTCCCAGATGCCATCTATATCTGCCCGAGTAGACGTCCAACATGGTTGAGCTCATAGTCCATGCATAATCATTGAAATGTATATCAAGACAAGTAAGTTTGCCGAGCTACCAATCGGAGTGGACCACCACCAGTCGCGTCAAGCGCAGCAGGAGCGCGTTCGGGTTGTTCCTGCTTCTAGTAAAAAAGCCATTTTCTAAGTACTTTGAGAGGTTCATTCTTCTGCCATATAAAGCGATAATCTAGCATTCTAAACATCCTGCACTCTCTATGTGTACTTCTGTACGAGCGCACCTCCTCGCTTGAGCTCTGCAATGTCGCCCAAAACTTGTGCATGATCCGTGAACTCCTTGGTTGGGAAGGTGGTTTGCAGTACAAAACTACGACCAGAAGCTTCTGCTGATCGAGCAAAGCCATATACATCTCCGATAGTCTGATCGGTATTAAAGCGGGCGGTCAATCTCGTGCCGGATCCAAGACTGATTCTCAGCGTTACTGTCGGCTTTGACTCATCGACCTGTGAAGTTGGAGGCTGCGATGGTGTGTTTGCTGCAGATGGTACGTCTCGCGTGAAAGCTCCTGGCATCGTTGTGGATGATGAGCTCGACACGCCAGGAGTAGGGCTGCCTAATCTCTGGCCTTGACCACCGAAAGCTTGATACTGCTTTTTCGGCTTGACGTATTTCTCCTGATGTGGTACAACCTGCACATCGACTTCCTGGCCAGGTCCCACATTCATGATGTGCAGAGGGGCTCTACCACTTCGTATCTGACTCAGGACAGCGGCGTTGGCAGGGTCATCGAATCTGAAAAGATCTCCATCGTCAATGCTGAAGCCGTCTTCCCAAAAGTGTAGACTACGTTTCACGCGCTCCGCTGGTTCATCCACCGGATCGGCTTTGATCTCTTGTGATGGTGCGTCGTCTCCCCCCAAAGTGAATGCATTGCCAGTGAAATGCGACCTCTTCTTGGGTTCTTCTTGAGCAATTTCCTTTCCACCTTTCCTTGCCTTTTCTATTATTTTCTTCTTGAGATCCTCCGCACCATTCTTGCCTGGATTCTGAATAGCAAGACCAGACTTGTCTCCACCAGCATACATGTCTTGGTCGTGGTCATCAGAATCCGAGTCGTCTCGAGCACTTGAATTGAAGTCTCCCAATGTGGCAAAGCGTTTCGACGAAGTAGCTGATTGTCTGGGTTTCGAGGACGACTGCGATGGAGCAGGCGCAGCTGGAACGGGATGACTTGTCGAGGGACCATCACCTAATCTATATCCACCTCCTGTGCTTTGCGTAGGCTTCTGTGGTGTCGTTTCTGGCTCATCGTTGAAATCGGGCTCCAACTCGGGCTCAGGATCTGTGTCGTTGCCATTGGCATAGTGGTCCTCCATTGCTGCCTCTAGATTCCAGTCGAAAGCTTCCAGTATCTGCCGTGCCTGTAGATGTTAGCTTTGGCACACTCAAATCAAGAGGGACTTGCGTCTGCAACATTTGCGCCGGTAATATCGCTGTATTGAGCAATGAGCTCGTCTTCTTTCGACATGGTAGACAGAGATGAGCAGTGTATTGGCAAAATGTCAGGGATCTGGGCAGTACAAAGAACCGGCAAACAAGAAACGATGACAGTCACCAAATGTGTTTCGAGATACTGTATTATCTTAGTGATATTCAAGCACATGTATCTAAGGCATAGGCCTATTAGAGTCTGTGCAGGCACGACGGTAAAGACGTCATAAACGTGCCTGCTCAGGCATGAGGCCCTAAGAGAACGTCCTTCAGGCATCAATTTGTCCCCCCTAGCAGCCTTGGGGTGACTCGGCATGGTGCTGGCCGAATCTGGAAAGTTTGAACCTGCATGCAAACAAAAGTTCGGTGTGCGCAGTCTACAAGTTTTGTCCTCAACAGCTCAGACATGGCTTCGCTAAAGACTTCGCGGGCCGAATTCGAGTCGGTATGGCCGTCACTAGTACAGGATCTACAAGCAGCAGCTACCAAATACAATCTTCCTGCCAACGCACTCGAATGGTTCACCAGGGTATGAATGGCACGTAAGAGGTTGCAAAGCGAATTCTGACGGCTCGGACAGTCTCTTGAGGCCAACACGCCTGGTGGAAAGCTAAATCGAGGTCTTTCGGTACCGGACACTGCTCTGCAAATCCTCAAACGGCCTCTCAAGGACAATGAAGTTCGTGATCTTTCGATCTTGGGCTGGCTCATAGAGCTATTGCAGGCATTCTTCCTCGTGTCCGACGATATTATGGACTCTAGTGTTACCAGAAGAGGCCAGCCCTGCTGGTATAGACAGCCAAAGGTGGGAATGGTCGCCATAAACGACGCCTTCATGCTCGAGTCCGCGATCTACCTCATCTTGAAGAAACACTTTCGTGCTCATCCTGCCTATATTGACTTTGTTGAGCTTTTTCACGAGGTATCCTGGCAGACGGAACTCGGTCAACTTTGCGACTTGATCACGGCTCCTGAGGACGATGTGAACCTGAACAATTTCAGCATGGACAAGTATACGTTCATTGTCATATACAAGACCGCATACTACTCCTTCTACCTGCCAGTCGCGCTGGCTCTGATGTACATGCAGCTAGCCACGCCGGGCAACTTGAAGCAAGCCGAAGACATTCTCATTCCCATGGGCGAGTATTTCCAGATACAGGATGACTATCTGGACGCTTATGGCGACCCAGCACATATCGGCAAGATCGGAACTGACATCAAGGACAATAAGTGTGGGTGGCTAATCAACCAGGCTTTGCTGATAGCCAGTCCTGAGCAACGACGACTGCTCGACGAGAACTATGGACAGAAAGACGATGCGAAGGAGGCCAAGGTAAAGCAATTGTACAAGGAGTTGCAGCTTGAGTCTAGGTACCAAGCCTACGAAGAAAAGAGAGTTGGAGAGATTCGTCAGATGATCGCCAATGTAGATGAGAGTGAGGGTCTGAAGAAGGAGGTCTTTGAAAGCTTCCTGGCCAAAATTTACAAGAGAAACAAATAGACATTAGCTGAGTACCAGATATTGTATAGAAAAAAGGCAAGCCCAAAGTTTTGTCGCGGCTATAGTACAAACACAATATCGACGCGCAGTGAAACTTTTACATCCATCTTCTCCAGACGCGTGGGGTTTTGACGAGGAATGACGTCGCTGCTGCAGCGACCAGGACCCCGGGTGCATGCGAATGGGGAGTCTGTAAGAAGCATCTCTTTGAGCATACAGCACGAAAGATATGTATGAAGTTACACGACCACCGATACTGCACACTGTATGATGCTCTACAACAAGCTGTAGTGATACCTTGCTCGTTGAGATTGCAGTACTCCCAACACCCAGCCATTCAAATTCTGTTGTAGCGAGCGCAGAAACTAAATGTCTCTAGCGCCATATCCCTCCACACCTTAGCTCGAGACCTGTGGGTAAGTGGTAGCGACATAAAGAGCTACGTAGAGCTACCAAAAGCACTTGGCTGAACCAGAATTGATCCTACCAATTTCACATCTTGTGCTGCTTGCTGGAAAAATTTGTACAATTGGCAGCTACCAGACCTGACAACTACTTGGGTCGCCCTTTCCTTGTGCTCATTTAGTACTTCGTCGACTTTCCTACACATCAGCCAGAGCATTAATTCAGTCGACAAGATGAATGGGGATCCTCCCAGACGGGAGATCAAGAACCACAAGCTCTTTGAGATCGCTACTGAGTACGAGATATCGAGCTGCAAAAGCCCTGAAGATACTAACATTGCATAGAGTAGCGAATAGAGTTGGAGGTATCTATTCAGTTCTCAAATCGAAAGCACCCGTTACAGCTCTTGAATATGGCGATCGATATACACTCATTGGACCTCTTAACAAGAATTCTGTAAGTAATAATAGTTGCAAGAAGCAGGCATAGACTGATCAGAATAGGCTGCTGTCGAAGTCGAAGAGATACAACCAGAAGCAGGTGCGCTGCTAGATACAATGAACGCTATGCGAGAACGAGGTATCGAGATTATGTACGGTCGTTGGCTGATAGAAGGTGCTCCTCGTGTTTTGCTCATAAACACTGGGACTGGCTACAGATGGCTCAATGAATGGAAGGGCGATCTTTGGTCCAGTGCTGGCATTCCATCTCCAGATGCTGACCACGAAACAAACGAAGCTATTGTCTTCGGTTACCTGGTAGCCTGGTTCTTGGGAGAGGTAGGGAAATCCTGAAAACGCAAAAGAAATGAGCTAACGAAGACAGTACATTTCTCGCGACACGAATACAGCGGTAATAGCACATTTCCACGAATGGTTGGCAGGTGTTGCCTTGCCATTAACCAAGAAGCGTCAAATGGACGTGACCACCATCTTCACCACACACGCGACCCTTCTGGGAAGATATCTTTGTGCTGGCTCAGTCGACTTTTACAACAACCTGCAGTACTTTGATGTGGATGCTGAAGCCGGAAAACGTGGGATTTATCACAGATACTGCATAGAAAGAGCTGCCGCACATGCTTGCGACGTGTTCACAACTGTGTCTCACATAACTGCCTACGAATCGGAGCATTTACTGAAAAGGAAACCAGACGGTGTATTGCCAAATGGCCTCAACGTCAAGAAGTTCTCTGCAGTGCATGAGTTCCAGAATTTGCACACAATACAAAAGGAGAAGATTCACGACTTTGTACGCGGACACTTCTATGGTCACCTGGATTTCGACCTGGACAACACCCTCTACTTCTTTACGGCTGGTCGATATGAATACAGGAATAAGGGAGTTGACATGTTCATCGAATCATTGGCTCGTCTCAATCACCGTATGAAGGTCTCCGGCTCTAAGACAACCGTTGTCGCTTTCATGATTATGCCTGCGCAAACGAGCTCACTTTCCGTCGATTCATTGAAAGGTCAAGCAGTTACCAAGGCCCTCGCAGATACCGTCAACAACATCGAAAGATCGATTGGCAAGAAACTCTACGAACGAGCTGTACACTGGAAGGAAGGTGACCCAATGCCGGATGAGAAAGAGCTCGTGACTGCACAAGACAAAGTTCTCCTGCGCCGCAGACTTTTCGCTATGAAAAGAGACGGCCTCCCAGCTATTGTCACGCATAACATGGTCAACGACTCCGAAGATCCTGTCCTGAACCAGCTAAGGAGGGTTCAACTCTTCAACCAATCCTCCGATCGTGTCAAAGTTATCTTCCACCCAGAATTCCTAAACTCAAACAACCCAGTCCTTTCGGTTGACTATGACGATTTTGTGCGTGGGACTCACTTGGGTGTCTTTGCATCTTACTACGAACCGTGGGGTTACACTCCAGCTGAATGTACAGTGATGGGTGTGCCGTCGATAACAACTAATCTGTCTGGCTTCGGATGCTACATGGAAGAGCTGATCGAGAACTCCTCCGACTATGGCATCTACATTGTGGATCGGAGGTTGAAGGGCGTGGATGACTCTGTCAATCAGCTAACAGATTACATGTTTGAATTTACGACCAAGAGCAGGAGACAGAGAATAAATCAACGAAATCGAACAGAAAGACTGAGCGACCTGCTTGATTGGAAACGGATGGGTATGGAGTATGTCAAGGCACGGCAACTTGCTCTCCGAAGAGCTTACCCACAGTCATTCGACGACGACGGGGATTTCGAGGACGAATTTGGTGCCACTGAGCAGAAGATTTCGAGACCTCTATCTGTACCTGGATCGCCCAGAGATAGGAGTGGTATGATGACACCTGGCGATTTCGCCTCGTTGCAAGAGGGCAAGGAGGGTCTCAGTACCGAGGACTACATCTCGTGGAAGTTACCGTAAGTGCACCTTTGACTTGGGAAGTATGACGATAACTGACCGCTTTTGCAGAGAAGAGGAAGATCCAGAGGATATCCCATTTCAGCTCACTCTTAAGAAGAAGGACAAGGGCACATCTGGGACAGACTCACCAGCACCACTTCTCGGAGGCGCTAACGGCGCTTCGTGAAGTTGTCCAAGTCGAAAATAGCGCGGACACGCCAAGATTGTCCTGTATGAAAAGGTCTTGGCTCAAAGTCGATATCCAATGAGGAAGGGATAAGTACAATTTACGCATCTTTCGGATGGTGCTTGACATGCTTGGCATATCAACTTCTGCAGGTACACTACCTGCTAAGCAAGTGGCTTAAGATAATGCAGTATTCCCTGCAAAGATGTGCATGTAATTTATCGAACAAACTACCGATTATCGTTCACACAACCCTGGCAGTCACACCCCGTGTCGGTTGCACCTGTTTTCAGCAACCAGACCTTGGCAAACGCTCACCTTTCTCCACCATGGCCATTTTCTCAGCAACTCGTTGCGTAACAACACTTCGTAGTCGGTCTGTCGAATACATGTCTTGCCACATGGTTTCTAACAGAAACAAAGCTGATACGGAGTAGTGCGAATAGCACACTCCCCGCTATCAGAACGGTTGGACCCACCTCGTGCTCACAATGCCAACCACGTGGTAGAAGAACTGCCAAGGGAACAAACCGAGCTCAAAGAAAGTATGTAGGCGTTGCTTAGCACACTTTATCGAGTACTTTTCCGGGACTTCGGTAACTTACCAGGTTCTCCGCTAAAGGCAATTGACTAGCTCGGTTATCACCTACCTACTACCTCTGACCACGAACTTGCCGAGGAGCCCTCGATTGTTAAGTCGAAACTCGACCAACATTGTTAACCTTGTTGCAGGGGTTGAAGCTGACGCGGCTACGATACTGATCCAGTGCAGCTCGCTTCTATCCCTGTCTCTTTTTCCCTACCTCATTCGTCCAGATTTTGCTTTACTGAGTCTGGTCTGCCGAGTCACTCTGAACGGGGACTTTCGGCAATGTCTTTGAACATCGAGACCATGGTCTTGTGGATATGAAGCTATGCTCTACCCCATGGAGGTGGGCTGCTATATAGTTAGCATTTACCCCAGACTATTGATATGATCCTGTTACCTTCGCTCTCTGAACCACTAACACGAACAACAAGTTGAACGGTCGCCATGGCGAAGACGAAACGCCATTTCAATGGCTACAACTTTCTCATCAGCTATCTAGTCTCCCTCGGCCAGCTCGCATTCGGATATCCAGGTATGTTGCCGATGAGTACAGCAGACTCATAACGTAATACTGATCTGCTTTCCAGCTTCCATCATAGGAGTTACATTAGCACAACCGTCATTCCTGGTGTATATGGGCTTGGTAGATGCTACAACTGGAGAGTTGTCGGCCAATGCTGATCAACTCATCGGTGCTACGTCTGGAGTCTTCCAGGCAGGAGCTTTTTTCAACGTCTTCGTGGCAGGATGGGTGGCAGATAAATGGGGTCGAAAAGCTGGTATATACTGGTGCTGCTTCTTGTCCTTGCTTGGCGGAGCACTTCTGTGCGGAAGCAGAAACATAGCTATGTTCATCGTGGCGAGATTTATTGCTGGGTGAGTACGACTTGAGCTTGGTTGACCTAGACTGATTTCTGCAGAGGTGGCAGCTGGGGCTTCTTGGCGGTCACTCCCTTCTACTCAGCTGAGCTTGCTCCACCAGATTTGAGGGGTCTCATGGTTGGCTTGAATGGTATGTTGCAAACGAATCCAGTACGCTACAATAACTGACTTGCTTCATTGTAGGCATTAATATTGCACTTGGCTATGGTCTGGCTTCATACATGGGTCTTGCATTCTTCTACAGCGACAACCCTACAGCTCAATGGAGAGCACCTCTCGGAATTGCGCTTATCTTCCCGTTCATCATGCTTGGAGTGTGCTTGATTGTCCCGGAATCACCACGATATTTGCTTATGAAAGGAAGGGTCGAGGAAGCACGAGCTATAGTATACAGGCTCCACAAAATGAAGAATGACCCTGAGCAGGAATTTGCCAAGGAGGAGTTCTATCAGATGTCAAAGCAAGCTGAGGTCGATCGTAAGCTGGATCCCGGCTGGCTCGAACTATTTCGACGACCATCTTACCGCAAGAGATGCATTTTGGCGATGAGTTTCGCCTTCATTGGACAGTCTACAGGTATGACCCAAGGAGTGAGGTCCTCGAACCTACACTGACATCTGCCCAGGCGTGCTCGTGCTCAACAACTACGGACCAACCATCTATAAATCATTGGGCTACGATACAGAGTATCAACTTATCTTCCAGTGTGGCTGGATCTCAGTCGGCATCATTTTCAACACGGTTGGAGCCCTTATCATGGATTGGACTGGTCGGAAGCCCTTACTCATGATCGGTGTAAGTTTTCTCCAATATTGGTTTTCAAGCCATAATCTCACTGCTTGGCAAATCGAGCATACTGTTTCTCGATTACATGCTAACGATAGAACAGGTTGGAGGCTGCTGCCTTGCGCTTATCCTCGAAGCCGCCATGGTGGCGACATACGCCGAGACCGACAGTGGCAATGTGGCTGGCCTGCGCATGGGTGTGGCAGCAGCGTACATCTTCCTGGCCTTCTACAGTGTCGGTGTCGACGTCGCTGGCGTCGTCTTCTACTCAGAACTATTCCCCAACCACATCCGAGCAAAGGGTCTGTCACTCAGCATTGCAGTGATTGCACTGACCGATCTCGTCTACCTTCAAGCCACAGCCACGGCATTTGCGAATATTGGTTGGAAGTTCTATCTGATCTTCATCATTATTTCGGGGCTTGGCACGTTCTTCGTTTACTTTGTTATACCTGAAACGAAGGGCATTCCATTGGAAGAGATGGCGGCTGTGTTTGGTGATACGGAGGATATTGCTGTTTTCTCTGCTGATTTGCATATCGATCCAACCACGCATGAAGTGTTTGTGGATGAGCATGGTAAACAGCAGATCAGACGGATTACCACTGCTGAGGAGAAGGAGGCTGAGAGACTGGCTGCTGAGCGGGCTCATCACAAGGAGAATGGCAGTACGATTGCACATGTTGATAAAGTGGTCTGAGGAGCTCCATGGCCAAGATGCAGAGATGTTCAGAGCTTGCATACAGGTTGGTAGAAGATACTGGCTTGTTGGGGTTTGTGGTCATGAGCTATTGATCTGTATGAACTCAATCAATGATCGTCTGCCTGCAACCGAGGCGCTCTGCCAGCGGTAGTCAGCTTTAAAAACTCTTATACTCGCGGCAAGCTCTTTCTTATCACTCTCTACCACAACCCTACCATCGACATAATGCAACGACATCCGTATGCAAGCTTGGTCCAATATCGTCGTCACGAGCCTCAGAGCGAATCTGCAATTCGTTGGCAGATAGACCGAAACAAACATGTCACGATCACAAAGTCGACAATGGCTGAGCTACTACGTATTCTTCGTGCTGAGCGACCATCACTTTACCATGAGCTTGGTCACGAATATAAAGCACTTTTCAACGGCAAACGTGAAGACGTTTCAAGATCCATGTCCACTACGGACAATCTGCTTAGGGAAACTACGCGAGTATTGACGAATGTATTGAAGGATAGAAGACGCTCAGATGAAACAAAACAGAAGGTGCGGCGGATATTGGCAGGCCTCGCATTAGAATATGGTATAACACGTGGTTGGCATATCACGATTGTGCCTTCTACAAAGCAGTAGAGCGATCTTGTTTCGAAACTGACGATAACTGAAAGACATTGGTCAATTCATTCGCAACGAGAAGGGCTATTTTGTCTATTGTATGTGTGCTTCTACGAACTTAGGCGATAAGGCATCCAGTTTCAGCTATCAAAATTTGATAATGCTTCTCGACTGTCTTCTTTTCAGCTTTTTAGGTTCTTTATTTCGTTTCATATACCAGGACCGAGAACATGATGACATAGGAGTTTCTTGTGTGTGCGCTTGAGCTATTGCTCGAAGTCTGTGAGGCTTGTCCATGTAATAACAATAAACATGACTGCCTGGAAAACACGATGAAGCCAAACACTCCGTTGCCAATCGATGCCAGCTGGCAGAGCACGGAAGAATACGTTGATTCGTTACTGACATTCGTTACGACCTCTGAGCTCTTTCGCAATCTTTGTGGCGGTGTGCATGTCCTCGACTTCTTGACTCGCAAACCAGATCTATATTCGTGGGTTTTGCCAAAGGACTGGAGAGACTGGTTCGATGAGGTAGAGTTGTCCGATATACTTGACTTACTGTTAAGAGAAGATCTTGGTCAATATGGCGATGAGTGCCGCAAGTCCTGTACGAGCTGGCGTAATTATCGCGCTCCCCCAACATCTCTCGTCGAATATGTGCTACAGATCAGAAAGCATAGCCTTCGAAGAGAGCTTCAAAGGCTTTCCGCGAAGACGAATGACGAGCCCTTGCCTCATCACATTGCTGTAGGTATGAAATCGAAGAAAGTGCATGAAGTGACACGTTTTGCTACTTACGTGGATCAGCTTTCGCAAAGTCTTGACAGCGGTGCAGCGGGCGAGTACGCAGATGTCAACAGCGAAGAACAAGTGACGGATCTGCCGAATCGAGAACCTTCTGCTGGTAAGTCTAGTACGACTATCATCGACTTTGGGTCCGGACAGAACTACCTTGGTCGAACACTGGCATGTCCACCACACAACAAGCATGTTGTGGCGATTGAGCAACGGCATCACAATGTGGAAGGCGCAAAAGGAATGGATGTGACTGCAAGGCTTGCGAAGAAGGAGAAGCGAATCGTCAACAGGAAGGAATGGAAAGCACAGTGGGAGGCTCGTAGGTCGAAGCACAGCGAATCCCGATCACCTGCGATAAGAAACGTCGACAACCTCACCGGTATTTCGGAGGTAGAGCTAAAAGACATAGAGGACAGAATACCTCAATTGTCGATTCAAGAGGGAGGGCATGAAGCTTGGAGTGGAGGTAAGCCTAAAGCGCGGCCTGCGATGGATTACCAAGAAGTTGCAACCGCATCCTTACTCAATGGCAACCAAGATCTCGAGGACAGTATTCCTGCTCATAAAGGGGCGATTCAATATGTCGAGAAGGAACTATCATCTGGGCATTTGAGTGATATACTCGGTCCGTCTGCTGCACCTTCAATGGTTGTAAGCATCCATTCTTGTGGTAATCTCACTCACCATGGACTTCGCTCCCTTGTACTGAATCCTTCAGTGAGGGCTGTAGCACTTGTAGGCTGCTGCTACAATTTGCTTACAGAAAGACTGGGACCTCCTACCTACAAGCTGCCAAGTCTGCGCTCAAAACATCCACGACTCGAGGCGACAAGCTCGTCTTTTGACCCTCATGGATTTCCGATGAGTGAGAAGCTGGAAAACTTTACTTATGCGATACCTAAACCGACTTCCATCACTAATGGAGGTCGCAAGGTATACAACCTCAACGGCGAGCTGCAAGACCTCGATACAACAGGTCGTGGTGTACGTCTCAACATCACAGCAAGGATGATGGCAGTTCAAGCACCACACAATTGGGGTCCGAAGGACAGTGAAGACTTCTTCACACGTCATTACTACCGGGCATTACTTCAAAGGATATTGCTTGACGTTGGTGTGGTGCAGATGGCTAACGCAAGCTCGGAGAATGATATCGAGATTGCAGGAGGAACACTGAGTGGCAAAGATACGTGCGGCACGCCCTTGATCATAGGCAGTCTACGCAAGCAGTGCTTCACCAGCCTTGAAGCATATATTCGAGGAGCTGTCGATAAGCTGATAGCAGATCCAGATCAAGGTCCTGAAATTGAGCAGAAGACGAAGTGCTTGTTCGAAGAGGACAGCAAGCTCATAAAGAAGTACGAAGAAGACTTCAGATATGCAAAGAAGCATTTGTCGATCATATGGTCTCTTATGGCCTTTTCTGCCAACGTGGTCGAAAGCACGATTCTGGTGGATCGTTGGCTGTGGCTGAAGGAACAGCAGGAAGTCGAGGATGCTTGGGTCGAAGCAGTATTCGACTACAAACAAAGTCCAAGGAATATGGTAGTCGTAGGCATAAGGAAGAGAACCTGAACTTGTGCCCAACTCGAATGCAGGGCTTCTAGGCATGTTGTACACGAAGTGTTGTGATTGGTTAGCCAGGTGGATCAGGGTCTGGCACAGTCACCAATATGTTCAACCACGTTGCACGCGACTTGCAAGAGTAATTTCTCGCACGAAGGCGCCTGATCAACATTTCTTTGACATGACTGATCTCAGCAACCACGCAACGACTATCTATCTGCACAATGTCCGAAATCGAAGCTCAAGTGAAAACGAGAAAGCTCAAGGACAATGAAACACCTCAGTCACTGGCAAAGGACGGCTACAATGTCGGCGCACAGCAATATCTCGACTGGACAACCACACTAGTAGAAGAAATCCGCACCGAATGGATCACCAAGCTCTTCAACCGGCTCTATGAAGCAGGCACCATCGATCTATCGACCGCACAGGTTGTGGACCTAGGATGTGGTGCAGGCTACCCAGCTACCGTCAAGCTTGCGCAGAGCTGTGGCCACGTCACGGGCATCGAGATCTCCTCCAAGCAACTCGAGTTAGCAGAAACCAAATTCAAGGATGCCGGAGTGTCAGAGGACAAGTACAAGCTCATCCAAGCCGACATGTTGACCCCTGAATTCGAAGCAGGTTCGCTGGATGCCGTATGTGCTTTTTACAGCATCATTCACCTCCACCTGGCTGACCAGAAGACAATTCTGCGAAGGATCCACTCTTGGCTGCGGAAGTCGGGCTTGCTGCTTTTCAATGTCGCTGCACAGGAAAGTGCTGCTGATGGAGAGGTCATGGAAGATTGGCTAGGTGTTCAAGGTATGAATGCATATTGGGCGAGTTTCGGTCAGAAGAAGATCCAGGAATTGTTGCAAGAAGTAGGATTTGAGATTGTCGAGACTGAAGAGATTGAAGTCGAAGGAGACGCTGATTTCACCTGGATTATTGCTAAGAAGCTAGCTTGAAGTCGATTTCGAGCACGCCTTCAAGTATATCCATGTATTCAGGACCCGAGAGCTTCGCACTGAAGATGCTCGCGGTAGCTTGAGTCACAATGAACATCATGGCCTCCTTGAATCACAAGATCTTAGCCGAGTCCCCGCTCCATATCTGCCAATCAGAATCGTTCTGGCACTCTTTGCTTCTCCTCTTCTCCACGTTACGCCTTTTGGAGTACGATATCGGCAGCACGTTGAAGTGTATGTACACGACTCTCATATACCTTTTTGTAGTCTGATCCTTGCAATTGCTTCAAACGGACGTTATCGCAGAAGCAAGCGTGATATAATCCATCCGCTCAAAGCTTCCAAACCAGTAGAGTACATAGCAAACGTCCAAGATGCCACCATCTACAATGAGAGCAGTCGTGCTGAAAGGAGACTTCGAGGTGAATGAGAACGTCAGCCACCGTGTCAAACACAGCTTATGTTGTCACATAGGTAGCAGTAGAAGACCGACCATACCCAAAGATCCAGAAACCCACTGATGCGGTGCTGAAAGTGACATCGACTGCACTTTGTGTAAGTTGGCGGATTAATCATAGCAGATCAAGCTGACAGACCAGGGCTCTGACCTTCACTACTACCGTGGGCATCTCAAATGTGAACCAGGGTTCATCTGTGGCCACGAGTTTGTAGGCATAGTTGAGGAAACCGGTGAGAGTGTGAAGAACTTTAAGGTCAGGAATCTGCATTACATCGTAGGCGGGTA
>JAKLMI010000048.1:0-110731 GCA_022813495.1 Pasadenomyces melaninifex | reverse complement strand
TTTTGGTGTCTGAGCTTATATCGCAAGCCGTGTCTTGATCCGAGCTCGAGCTTCAACTTGGCTTTGCGATGCTGAAAGGCCTCTAGCGAGACACTTGACGTTCAGCCATCAGCCTAGCTTTTTTGGTAGATTGGGCAAGACGATTGCTTCTGAAGGCAACATCCCATTCAGCATCTGACCACGTCGCATCGCGTTGGATCAATGGCTGATATACCATGTGGTCAAAAGAACCGTGGTAATTAAGACAATTACTCGCCACAACGGACAGGATTCCTGTCTCAGCATCTTGCTCTGCAAGTCCAAGTGAAAAGGTCAGAAGACGCTTCTCAATTCGATCCAAGCCGGCGTCTCTGAGTTGACTGCGAGCGATATCTTCGAGATCCCTCCAGGCTGCGTGTTTGTATGGACCGTCGACATCGTCGCCAGCTGTTCCGTGGACGATAATGTGCTCTTTCAGTTCCAATTTCGAGAGGCGCGGTCCTGGTAGCTCAAGTTCTAGTTGTCGATCTTCCACGGGCGCAGACACAGGCGCCTGTGCAGAGAAAGGTACGGGCATGAAGTCGACCGCCGGTGTACGGACGATTGCTGGTATAGGGACGGGTGCAGGGTGAATTGACTCACCTGCTGTTCGACGACTTCTGTTACCTGCTGTTGTTACAGGAGTGAGCGCATTGGCTCGGCGATCAGAATTATAAGACATTCTTGCTGACCTGCAGTAAGATAGACCTTGTCGAGATTGTTAATTTCGAAGAGATGTGGTTCGCGATATTGGATACTGATGGTAAAAAAGGATACGCATGTTCGACAAGCAGGCAACGGGCTCTATATTGACTCCAGCAACGTACTCAACAAAGGCTGCCCATCTGCTACCCCGTTGTTGAGAGCAGAGCTGTATAGTCATTGTATAGCACAAGGACGAAGAATGGAGGCATCTGCTGTCAGACCTTGACTATAACACGCAATGCAAGAACAAAAGAAGGAACATTGTTAAGGAGTAGTTATTGGCACAAAGAGACTGTTCAAGGACGTGTTGACACTGGTAAGGTCCGAAGAGCTGAAGTGGAGTCAGGCGCGACTGAGCCACCAATCATCATTGGCTTTCGATTTCGCAAGTATGGTTACACGCTTCAACTTAGTAGCACGAAGGCCCTAGCACGCCGAGAACAGTTTACAACTGAATCAAGGCGCAAATTGTAATCGAGCACAAGCTTTTATTAATTGCTTACTTAAGTGAGGCTTATCCCGGAAGAACCCTTGCTCAACCTTCGGAAAGCGATGAAGTATCGACCTTCAACTTGCCAACATCATTCAGGTAATCTGGATCCGTCTTCTCCTTCATGATGAACTCTTGTGTTTTCTTGATTTCACCGTCGAGCTCGCTCACGAGCTCATGCAGTCTCATCTGCACCTTGGAATTGCGCTTAGCAGCACCCTTGATAGCTGCAATAGCCACATGGTATCTGCTGACATGGTTGAGCAACAACATATTGAATGGTGTCGTCGTGCTGCCCTCCTCTCGGTAGCACTCAATGGTCATTCGATCCATGTTGGGCCGACCGAAGAGCATACCTCTGATCTCAGATTGGTAGCCGTGATAGTTGAAGTGGACTGCTCGATCAGACGTAAATAGTGATTCAAAGGCATCTTTACTGAGACCGTGTGGATGGACAGTATCCTCCTCGAGGATCATCAGATCAGTCACGTTGACCACTCTCACCCTCAGCTCAGGCACCTTTTCTCGGAGCAAGGCAGCTGCAGCAATCACCTCGAACGTTAGTTCAGCACCAATACCTACCAAAACAGCGTCAGGGTCAATACCCCCATCAGTGGAATACGTCTTCCAGATACTTGCTCCTGCTCGACAGTGGTTCTCGGCTTCATCAGCAGACAGGAACACCGCAGAAGGTTGCTTTGAGCCGACCATCAGATTGACATAGTCCTTCGATTGCAGGCAGTGTGCCATCGTGCTCAAGAAGCAGTTCGCATCTGGTGGCAAGTAAACTCGAGCAGCGTTTGGTTTCAGATTGAGCACCGCGCCAATGAAACTAGGGTTCTGATGCGAAAATCCGTTGTGCTCCTGTCTGGTCCAAGTGGAGGTCTCGAGGTAGTTAATCGAGGGGATATCACCATGCCACTTAGTTTCTCTTGCCATTTTGTTGAACTTGCTATATTGCACCATCATGGTGTGGACGATACCCAAGAAGGACTCATATGATGGGAACAGTGCAGTCCTGCCTGTCAAAGTGTACCCTTGCATAAAACCTTGGCATTGATGCTCAGACAATGTTTCAATGACACGACCGCCTCGAGCGTTACTAAACTCGTCCCATTGGAAGTTTCGATTTGTGCTGTCGAAAACCTTGCTGAGCTTATTCGACTCGAACTCATCTGGTGAGAAGACACGGAAGGTTTTGGGGTTCTCTTGAACTACTGATTCTAGCAGATGGCCAACTCGTTGCATACACGACTCTGAGGAGCCCTTCTTCACGGTATGCTTGCGCCAGTCGATGTTTTTGATGCCCTTATAGGTGGCGTATGCTTCCTTCTTCTGTCCGAGACGTCTTTCTGGCTTTTCTGGTATGATATCAAGCAGTTCGGCGATAGGCTTCCCATCTGAATCGAACAGCTCCTCAGGCTTGTAGGAGGTTAGCCATTCCTGTAGCTGCTTCAGCTCATCTGGGTCGGTTTTTGCGGCGGCGAGCGGCACTTGATGGGCCTTGAAGGAGCCCTCAACAAATTCACCCTTCACCTTCTTTGGCCCGGACCAGCCCTTTGGTGTGCGCATGATGAGCACTGGCCATCGTGGTTTCAGAATAGGTTTGCCACTTCTGGCCGCTGTCTGAATCCTCTTGATCTCACCCAGTGCCCACTCGAGCGAGTTGTTTAGGTCAGCATCGATATCATCGAGGTCGTCCACAACACGTGGTTGGTATCCATAACCAGTGAATAGAGCAGCCATTTCCTTGTCGTCCATACAGCCATAGATTGTTCTCTCGGAGATTTTGAAACCGTTCACGTGCACGATTGGCAGGACAGCACCGGACTCAGCCGGATCGATATACTTGTAGCTGTGCCAAGCAGTGGCAGTCGGACCAGTCTCAGATTCACCATCGCCCACCACACAAGCTACGATCAGATCAGGGTTGTCCATGACGGCGCCGAAAGACGCGGATAAGGCGTATCCCAATTCGCCACCCTCGTGAATCGCACCAGGAGTCTCAGCGTTGATATGGCTGGGAAAGCCACCAGTCGTACTAAAACCCTCAACCAAAGCTGCTAGTCCTTTGGCATCTCTCGAGCACTCTGGGTAGAACTTGCTGAGTGAATCTTCGAGCCACAGGTTGGCCAGAATCGAAGGAGCTCCATGGCCAGGCCCAACAACGTAAAGCATATCAAGATCATGCTGCTTGATCAGGTAGTTCAGATGTGAGTAAACCAAGGTTAGACCAGGACACGTTCCCCAATGACCAAGTAGTCGTGGTTTGATATCCTCAAACTTCAGGTCTCTTTTGACCAAGGTATTGTCTTTCAGGAAAATCATAGCAGCTGCGAGGTAGTTGGCTGCTCGTCTGTATTTGGCAAGAGCTTGATTGTGCTTCTCATCGAGCTTTGGCTTATCCAGCTTGACAAGCAGCTTCTCAGCCACATCTTCAGGTACATGAGATGGGAGGGGCTGTGGATTTGGTCGGTCAATTACTTCGCCAGGCATGCTGGGCAGGTATACAACGAGAAGTTTGCCCTATAGCAGTGATGATAATGCAAAAAATATGAAGATTGAGGGACGATGATCAATAGTTCGTAGTTCAATAGCTGTGGTCAAGCAATACTGGTGTAGCTAACCACGAGATTGTGGCATGACGTTTAAGCTATCGGAAACTTTGACACTCACCTCACAACCTGGTTCGGACCTGTAGGAACGCTGCGGACAAGCCTTGTCAGGGACTCGTGTTTGCAGGCGAGTGTTCTCAGGGCAATAGTATGATTGGCTCATATTGACTCTGCACATGGCTGGTTCTTTGGAAGAAGGCTTATTTCTGTTGACTTTTGTGTTAAATCGACGTCACCCGCATTTATGCTCGGGATCCGGCAAACTGAAACAGCGATGGAACACATGGTGTGATATCACAGTCGGAACAGACGAGCATGTGCTGGGAGAAGAATCTGGTAGACGAGCTGTGTCTGTCAAGAGAGTGCACAGATCACTGTTAGGAAGATGTCGACGACAATACTATCAATCAATGCAGGAAGTTCATCCCTAAAATCGACCTTATACGCTTACGGAAAGAACAAACAGCTGAAAAGCTTGGCTAAGGCAGAAATCTCCAACATCAACTCTCAGCCTGCGCAGCTGAAATACACATCTTCTGCTTCCCAGGAGAAGAAGGATGTGGACGATATCAAAGACCACAAAGCTGCTTTCGAGCGTATACTCGATGCCTTCCTCAAGGACGAAGGTCTGAAAGAAGTAAAAAGCAAAGATAATATAAATTACACCTGCCATCGCGTCGTTCAAGGAGGAGACTATCATGAAGACCAGCTGATCACGAAAGAAACGTTTCATAAGATCGAAGCTCTGGAAGACCTCGCACCTCTGCACAACAAGTCGGCAGGCGACTTGATGATTGCTTGCCACGAACATCTTCCGAATGTGACCAATGTCGCGTGCTTTGACTCGGCTTTCCACCATACCATGCCAGACCAAGTGAAGAGCTATATGATTGACCAAAAGATAGCGAAGGAGAAAGGATTGCGCAAGTATGGCTTCCATGGTTTGTCGTACTCGTATATCACACGAGCTGTCGCTGGTCATCTGGGAAAGCCTAAAGAGGACACCAGTATCATTGCATGTCATTTGGGTAGTGGTGCCTCTATATGCGCGACAAAGAAGGGTAAGAGTGTCGACACAACTATGGGGCTCACGCCGGTATCAGGTTTACCAGGTGGCACAAGGTCCGGCGACATCGATCCTGCTCTCATCTTCCACTATACCTCTGAAGCTAGCAAGCTCAGTCCTTCGTCGACGAAAGAATTGCATATATCTACTGCTGAGGAAATACTCAACAAACAGTCAGGCTGGAAGGCGTTAGCGGGTACTTCTGATTTTGCGAAGATTGCAACATCCGATGCCTCGCCAGCATGTAAGCTCGCCCTCGATATATTCGTGGATCGCATAGTTGGGTTCATCGGTAACTACTATGTGAAACTCGGAGGGGACGTCGACGCGCTAGTCTTCGCAGGTGGCATTGGTGAGAAGAGTGCGATGTTGAGGAAGATGGTGGTTGAGAAGGTTTCTTGCCTGGGATTCACAATAGATGACCAGAAGAACGAACAATTACCAGATGAGAATGTTGTACAGATCGGCGAGCACAACGGTAAGAAGACGCTGGTCTGTCAAACAGACGAGGATGTAAGTCAATGTTCCTGTGCTTCAGCCATGAATTAGCTGACCTTACTGCAGTACGAAATGGCTTACAATACAATGATGCACCCAAAATAGGCGATGTTGAGCTCCAAGTCGATCATGCGGACAGGTGCTGTCTTCACTGCAAGCGTAATATTCGTATAACTCCTATGTGAGCTAGAGGTACTAGAGGTGGTAGACTTTTGCCAGCATGAGCATGCCAAATAATCACTCAGCTTGTGACGCTTCATCGTAATATCTCTGTAGAGTCTCCTCAGATGCTTGAGTCTTTCAGTAAGTCTTTGAAGACTTTAGAAGTGCCTGGATTGCCGTGCATTTGATCAGTCCACGCTAGAACCATTCGTGGTCTGAGCAATCACCTGTTCGCATCCACTCATCCAACCATTTCAAGAATTGTGGGCGAACTTCAGGCATCATATTCAGGTATACACATGTCATCGTGGGATGTCCTCAGGCACGAAAAATTAGCGGCATTTATGCTTGACGTCATATGCTTCATCTTTTTTGAAACTGGAAGGAACGATCCATTAACAACACAGCAATAACAGAGGCAGGAGCGTCGCATTGGTGTGACGAGAGTCTTACAAGATAGCGCAAACACCCAGAGAAAGGGCTTTTTGTTTGTAGAGCTTGCTAGATCGTGCTAGGCCTGTGTGGTTGTGGCTCGAATTGCCCAGGTTACCTCAGAATGTTCGAGAAACTTCAGTTCATGTGTTTTCAGTAGAACTTTTGCGACCCCACATGTAGGGTGTAGGCTGCATATATTGTCTACACAACTACTCTTTCCTGTACTCTCGCCATCACACATCCACAACACGAATCTTGCCTTGAGTATTCCCTTGCAAACTTCAAAGCGAGCGACTCTTGTACAATAATTTCTTCTATCTTACCACTGTACACTACATAATTCAGACACAATGGCACCAGCCATCGGTATTGATCTGGGTACCACGTACTCCTGCGTGGGTATCTACAGAGATGACAGAATCGAAATCATTGCCAACGATCAGGGCAACCGAACCACACCATCCTTCGTTGCTTTCACAGATACAGAACGACTGATTGGTGACTCTGCAAAGAACCAAGTTGCCATGAATCCAATGAACACAGTCTTCGACGCCAAGCGACTGATAGGTCGAAAGTTCGCCGACCCAGAGGTGCAGGCCGACATGAAGCACTTTCCATTCAAGGTCATTGACAAGGGTGGCAAGCCAGTCGTCCAAGTCGAGTTCAAGGGCGAGGAAAAGACCTTCACACCAGAAGAAATCTCCGCTATGGTCTTGACCAAGATGCGAGAGACAGCAGAATCATACCTCGGTGGCACAGTCAACAATGCTGTCGTCACTGTACCAGCATACTTCAACGACTCTCAGAGACAGGCTACCAAGGACGCTGGCTTGATCGCAGGTCTCAACGTTCTCCGAATCATCAACGAGCCAACTGCCGCAGCCATCGCATACGGTCTCGACAAGAAGGCTGAGGGTGAGCGCAACGTGCTCATCTTTGACCTTGGTGGCGGTACTTTTGATGTGTCGCTGTTGACCATTGAGGAGGGTATCTTTGAGGTCAAGTCCACCGCAGGTGACACTCACTTGGGTGGTGAGGACTTCGACAACCGACTTGTCAACCACTTTGTAAATGAATTCAAGAGGAAGCATAAAAAAGATTTGAGCACCAACCCTAGAGCTTTGCGACGACTCCGAACTGCTTGCGAGCGAGCCAAGCGTACCCTGTCGTCGTCTGCACAGACATCCATCGAAATCGACTCTCTTTATGAGGGTGTTGACTTCTACACATCCATCACTCGAGCACGATTTGAGGAGCTCTGCCAGGACCTCTTCCGATCAACCATGGAACCAGTCGAGAGAGTACTCCGTGATGCCAAGATCGACAAGTCATCAGTCCACGAGATCGTTTTGGTTGGTGGTTCTACTCGTATTCCAAGAGTTCAGAAGCTTGTCTCTGACTTCTTCAACGGCAAGGAGCCAAACAAGTCCATCAACCCAGACGAGGCTGTCGCCTATGGTGCCGCTGTCCAGGCTGCTATCTTGTCTGGTGACACTTCGTCCAAGTCGACCAACGAGATCTTGTTGCTCGACGTCGCTCCTCTCTCTCTCGGTATCGAGACTGCTGGTGGTGTCATGACTCCTTTGATCAAGCGAAACACCACCATCCCAACCAAGAAGTCAGAGACCTTTTCCACTTTCTCTGACAACCAGCCAGGTGTGCTCATCCAGGTCTTCGAAGGTGAGCGAGCACGAACCAAGGACAACAACTTGCTCGGCAAGTTCGAACTCTCTGGTATTCCACCAGCTCCACGAGGTGTACCACAGATTGAGGTTACCTTCGACTTGGATGCCAATGGTATCATGAATGTCTCTGCTCTCGAGAAGGGTACTGGTAAGACCAACAAGATCGTCATCACCAACGACAAGGGTCGTCTCTCCAAGGAGGAGATCGAGCGTATGTTGGCTGATGCTGAGAAGTACAAGGCCGAAGACGAGGCTGAATCTGGTCGTATCGGTGCCAAGAACGGTCTGGAGTCTTATGCCTACTCACTCAAGAACACCCTCTCCGACTCCAAGGTCGATGAGAAGATTGGTGCTGATGATAAGGAGAAGCTCAACGCGAAGATCTCCGAGGTCATCGCTTGGGTTGACGAGAACCAGCAAGCTACCAAGGACGAATACGAGTCTCAACAGAAGGAGCTTGAAGGTATTGCTAACCCAATCATGATGAAGATGTACGGACAGGAGGGTGGCATGCCCGGTGGAATGGGTGGCATGCCTGGTGGTATGGGAAGCCAAATGCCAGGTGGTGCTCCTCATTCTGGTGGAGATGATGGTCCAACGGTTGAGGAAGTTGACTAAATGCTTCAAGAATGACAACTGTGCATTTCAAATTTCATACCCACGGCGTTGGCGTTAATGGCAGAAGGATAATTTTCTGATGATAGAACTTTGAGCATGGCATGTGTTATGAGCGAACGAATTTCATCCACGAAACTTGATGCGACACAAAGGATGTCGACGATGGACATGGCAAATGCTAGATAGTTTTGTATCTTGTCCTCAATACAAAAATATCCAAAAAATATCTTCTTGTGCTTCTTGTTTTTCGCTACCTTACTTGTGCAATGTTCTGGTTAACCAACAAACGGTCTTGCAGTCCAGGTTTGAGATTATTCTAACAAGTGATTGATTCTTCTGAGAGACAAATAGGCGGATTTCTTAAGCTGTATCTAGGTGTCGTGGCACTGAGCAGAGCACCAAATAGCCTCTAGGACTGCCTAAACTGGCCCGGCCAGATTTTGAGAGCAATAAAACCTTCAATGCTATATAATCACATGCTCTTCATGATCAACAACAATGTATCGCACCAGCGATGTCGTGCTGAAGAAACAGCTCTTCCGACATTGAACGTATCGCGCTAACCTTGAGACGAAGGAGACGCCGTGAAGGAGTCTAGTCATCAAGGCTATGTACTATGATTGACTGCATGGCTGACAGGAGATATGTTACTCACCTGCTAAGCACTTCGCGAGAAGCCAGAACAGCCGACATTCCATCAAATACGGCTTACCGTAAACTTCACTATGCCCAGTTGTCGAAGTACTCTTGAGAGCTCTCGCTACGAAAGTATTGTCATCAGTCCTCGCATTGTCAGCTCTACAGGTGCGTGAGATATTGACAAACTGCTTTGCTCGCAACAGAAGCCTCAGGCTGCGCGAATAGATGATAGCGAAACTGCGCATGAGGGAGATATCTGAAAGATCAAGATTCGAAGTCCTCTGCGTGGGATATCCGTGCTCTTCCTCTATAACATCTCCGGCATTTACTTGCCACTCTAATCGTGCTGCTATCGTGTAGTCCACGTTGAGTCGTCGCATCCTATTCTACTTACAGATACAGGAAAGCAACTAAATCTCATTTCACTTCAGCCGCTCTCTGGTCATGAACGATCGCCGAGCGTTGAGCTAAGTGATTACATTCTCGTTGTGTGAGAAGACAATAGTTATTCAGAGGTGCTTGAAGAAATCAGACACGTCACCCCGTCCACTAGCGAATGGAAAGACAACATGTCTGGAAAAGACCGTTTGAGCACCGTCCATGTTCTGATCCGATAGTTAGATGTAGCCAGACGATGCACCATCTTAGTTTCGAACCCGGCGTGTCTAGGGAATGAATAGGGCTTGTTCGGCTTGAACTTGCCTACTACATCACGGGACTGTAGTAGTCTTGAATAATTGGAATTTGTTCTTATTGCGCACAAGTACGCATTCAATTCACATAGCTCGTCGGCGCCTGCATCGCTTAGACCAAGCCAGATCACAACTCGTTGAGCATCGTGATATATCGAACGACTTGATCGAATCTGCTCAGCCTGCTCTCGAACGTCAAGCTGGTTGATACAGATGGCATCGACCCGGAGATACTGGCTAACACTTATAAAGTGATACATATTTACGTCGATGGACAAGAACAAGCTGTTGCTACTGACCAACTAGGTTTGAGACATAGGTTTTCGGATTGATAGAATATCTGGAACTAGAACTTGACTCGTATCCGCCACCCCACTGACTGAATTCGGACGGCAATGAAGCCGACAAGGGCGACTGCGTATGAAACCCCACCAAAGATAATCAAGCCCCGGTAGTTGTTGTTTGTGCCACTGAGGATGGTTCCCGCTATGGGAATTCCCAACAATGACCCGAAGCTGGCGACGGTGTAGATGGAGGTATAAAAGCGCCCATATTCGCTGGTCTTGCACAATTGTCCCAGACACACAGGTGTCAGAGATATATTGCTACCACTTCCCAAACCGAACAGAACGGCAGTAGCGACTAGCAAGCCTTCATTGCTGCCAGCGGAGAGCCACAGGCCAAGCATGGAGATGATACAGATAATGAATGCCAGTATAGAAGAATTGAAACGACCGATCTTATCACTCATGTACCCTGGCAGCCAACGGCCAACCAGGGAGCCGACGTTGAGATAAGTGAGGAGGGCATTGGCGCTCTTGACAGACATTCCTTTATCAAGAGCGTATGACGGCAAGTAGGCCACCGGAACGAAGAAGGCCAACTCCATGGTGAACACCCCAATCACCATTTGTGGAACCATCGGTTTTTTGAACATAGTAATATCCGGTAGAGCAGGACCGCGTCGACCATGATCAACGACGCGCGACTTCATAAGCAAGCACGCCGCAGTTAGAAATGGCAGCAGCATAAGTCCCGCGGCTCTCGTTGCCCAAGCAAAGCCGATCCTAGGAAGGAGGGCCTGGAGGAATAAAGGGAATATGATACCAGCCACGCTACCTCCGGATACCGCCAAGCCTGTGGCAATGCCCCGACGAGCATAGAACCAGTGCTGCACGGAACCGATTGCCGGTGTGAAGATGAGCCCGGTGGCGAAGCCTCCGACCAGTCCAATGACCAGGAAAAACTGCCAAAATTCCTGGCAGAGTCCCATTATGCCGTACATGAGCAGTAGTAATATGGAACCACAAACTGAGAGCACCCGAGGTCCGTAAGCGTCGAAGACTGGACCCCATTGAAGGCCTGCGAAGAAGGTCAAGAAGCTGTAAAACCCGAACATCCAGGAAATCTTTTCAACGCTCGTGTCTTTCAGCTCGTGATCAGAAATCCATGCCTGAAACGTACCGACGGAGTTCATCATAGCCAGGGACGCGAAGACGGCGCAAAATGACCCGAACGTCACGAGCCATGCTTCTTTTCCACCCTCAGGATAGGAGTCGGCCTCAGAAGCAGCAGAAGTGTGCCGCGTCAAGACTTCTTCCTGAGACGAAAGACCGTTGAGAGATTTGGATTCGGTCGGAGATTCCTTCTCGATTACGAGGTTGCTATCGTGCACGTCGCTAACGGGAGCATCCAATGGTGGTCCCATGATGTGATTGAAGCCACGAAAAGGTACTCGCAACTGGCGGTGGTGGAAGTCGTCCTCAAATCCCTCCTATACATGATTCAAACTTTCGGATATCAACTACATTTAAGTTGTGAATTGAGGTAGGTCAAAAATCCTCAAACTAGCCAATTTCGCCCTGCCAGGGCAGCGTTCCGTTGCAGATTAGTAAACACAAGTAGAATCTAATCTGATTTTATCTCTGTATTAGTCAACCTCTTTGACTCTCAACAGCATAGGTGTCGGAAATCGTTCCGTATGATCTTCTGTTAGATCTTCAACTTAGGTCGTTCAGAGTGTCCAGCGAAGGAGTTTTTCCGTAATATGGACCTTCCACTGAAATATAGGAAAAATCTATGATTGGTCAATTTGGCAGTTTTTTGCCCTGCAATCCAATTGGCTCCAGCCAGAGCTTAAATTCTGGAGCTTTTGCCTACATTCCAACCGTCCCTTATAAACCATTATGGCTACGATAGAGCGTAATAGAGGTACTGATAACTACGACTATATTTGTTGTACAGCGAATTAAAGCACAACGCGCTCCTTACCAACCAGGTAGGTCGGACACTCATTATAAAAACGACAATATCCTGTCCATGCAATGCATTATGGCTTCATATCTAAATATTCTTATTACTAGAGTAGCAATTGGGCTGTTCGCTCGATTGTGCCTATCATGGAGTTGGACGCTGACACCTACTAATGGCTGTATCAGTTTGTGAAATGTAGGTTAAAACATTGCGAGAATGAATCATGTACGGGCGGTTCTTTAACTCGCCTGGAAGTAAGCAACATATCGCAGACAATATGAGGTTTCTACGCGTTCGGCAAGCGAGATCCATTAGAATGTCATCAACCATTAAACTAGTTGGACGCTCTGGCCGTACGTACGTACGAAACTATATACTGCAAGAACATTCGCGCAAATCCGAGCTCAGTGTGTGTCTTGCACAGTCAGTCCAACGCGATCAACACCATGAATTTTACTGAAAGCCCCTCCAGCTGCAAAGAGAAGCCGGATCAGCTTTTCGTGATCAAACCAATGTCTGATTCGGTCTTTGAGCAGTCGCTTGAGCTAAAGACGGAGTTCAAGGATAGCAAACATCTGAGGTTTCACGTGGACGAAAACGAAGCAGAGCACACGCTTGTCTACAGCTATTACAAGAGCACTTTGTTGCGGTTCGTCCAAAAATACCCCAAGCTCCCCCTTGCTGCGAAGAAGTCCATTCTGTGGCAGATAGGACAAGCCCTGCAGGAGCTGCATTCAAAAAATTGGATACATCTAGGTATGAACTCTTCAAGCCTGACCTGGCGCCCTGCAAAGCACATATTGACTTAGAATCTTCAGATACGAAACCGGACAATGTTGTCCTGAATTGGGATGTTGATGAGAACGGTGAGATCAAGGTTGGAGATGTGGTTTTGGGTGATCTAGACTGCGCTTTGAAGTTGATAGGCGACAAGTTGCTTAACTTCAGGATAGGAAACGTAATGTGGCGAAGTCCTGAAGGACAAGCGGGTAGGGGAATAGGCAAGCACTCTGAAGTCTTCTCCTTCGGGCTTATGGTGGGTTGAGCCCCTCACATACAATGTAGCTGACAGTGAAATCTAGTGCCTGTACACGATCACAGGAGTGGAAACCCTCCGCTTTGATTTTGAGCAGTACAAAGCAGGAGGTACAGAGCCGGAGCACGTCGTGTTTTACAATTTGCTTTCGATGTTTGGACCTGTCCCTCAAGAACTAATCGACCACATCGATGACCCCTGGTGGCAAGAATTAGCGACTACATTGGCAAAAGTGGTGGCACAACAAGGCGAAGATGAGCGTCTAGCCACCTGCGACGACAGCACTTTGCCTAACCTTGACACCGAAACCAAACGTTTGATCCTAAGGATGACAAATCTCGATCCACGAAAACGTGCTACCATCGATGAAATTTTGGAGGACCCCTGGTGGAAGTGCATCTGATCTCTTCCGCAGCGCTTTCTTGTGCGATCCGACCACGTATGTTCGCCTGTTCTGCCATGATCATGACTTTTCGATCGGACGGGACAAGCCTATCATGCGATCAATTCCTCAATCCATTTCTGTCCGGCTCGGCGAGATAGAAAGGTCACAAAGTTGCTAGCACTGGTCCAGCGATACACATCGAGCATCGCTCAATAGAGACCGGCCTAGAGTGCACCAGAACCAGGCGTCGGGAACAAGCTGTAATGACAAGCACTGTCGGCCGCACTCTGCCTAAAGATCTGTTTGGATGCACTCAAATTGCGCCCTTGTGCTCAAGATTCTTACATCTAGCACTTGTTGACGTCTGATCCTATCTTGGGATATCGCACCATCTATCGCAAGATTTGCGAGCTGTCTCTGGTCTCATGGGTTCGTTTTCCCCTTGAAGCTACACAAACGCAAAGGTCGAAGGTTGTGCTCAATTCGAAGCATATCTTCATTTAGCATGCTCGGTAAGTGCGCACAACTCGAAGCACAAAATTTACAGAAGACATTGAATGATGCACAGGCAGGAAGCAGGTGAGTTCGAAAGCAGTTCGGCTTCCCTCAGTGAAAGGACAATGTTTCGACATAATGATGTAGTTCCATCGTTCTGAAGCTTATCTCAATGATCGACACGGCATACGATCGGGCTCAGAGATACTTTAGCATCAACGTAATCCCCCACAGTATAGATGTCCTTGCGATACACGAAGTGCTTTCGCAGCTTGTCTTGTCGCAAATGTGGGAAAGATAGCACAACGTATTGAAGGGAAAAGTCAGCAAATATCCTTCTGATCAGCTCGAACCATGGACAACATCATCACACCCATCACATCTTTCTTATCGAAAGACCGCGAACCTCCAATTACTTCGGATCCTGTGCAAGCTTTCACCGCCAAGCTCGAACCAGCACAGAGGCAGCTCTCGCCTGCTGAACTTGGTCCTCTAATAGCACCTCCAATCCAAGCACACGAAGCCAGGACCGAGCTAGAACATTCAAGTCCTTTTGCACCATCTTCCAGAGCAGCTGAGTCGGCGATAGCTTCAATGGCGGACACGGAGCTTGGTGTGTCACTGATTGACGTTGTCTCAACTGCCTCTGCGAGCTCAAGTGGGGCTGGTGATAAAGTGGCTCGGCCACTTTCAAGCAAAGTAGGGACGTTCGCTGATGCTGAGGATGGTGCGACTTCACCCGACGCTATGTCGAACTCATCATAACTGGAACCTGCACCTGCAGATGTGGAAACACGTATGATCGAGTTGATTGTTCGTCCTACCATTCTACTCATGCTGCTCAGAAATGGTACATCCTTGCGCACCTACTTTTAACCATAATTGAGTGTATCATTGTCATTCGCATCGTCTCTTCAGTTCTCATCAAATATGCTCAACCTGTCCTCTGCCATTTTGTGTCGCCATCCACCTCATCTTCTCTGCTCCTAACCGTCCCAGCACCAGGACCGAGTTGATCTTCATCACCATTTCCTGCTCCTTGCAACGCTTCCTCTTCATCTCCACCAATCCAGTTCCCTTCATCATCGACGAATTCATGCATATTTTCTGCTGTAATCCACCCACCACTTCCCGGCATTGCAGGTGGTAGACTTCCATCTGTGGTTCCAGGTTGTGCCAATCCTGCAGCCATGAGCCTGCTCATATCTTCGTCTCCGTCTTCATCTGGGTCTGGATGTAGATCTGAGCAGTCTGAAAGGGCTTTGTATAGTGCCTGTACCGGACTTAATTGTGGTTCATCCTCAGTCGCTAGTGCATCATCAGTGTTTGCGGTAGGTGCAGTAGATGGCGGAGGTGCTGCAGCGGTTGGTATTACAGTCACAGAGACTGTTTCTGGAGGTTCATCGGACTCATCTGAGCTGGAAGGCAGGGAGGGAATGAGTTGCATGTATAGTGATTGGGAAGAAGGCTCGTTCGCGTCAGGTGCTGGGAATGACTGGATTGCGTGGATTGAAATCGTAGGGTATGGTATTGAAAGACCTATACTGTGGCTTGTCGAGTATAGTAACAGTTTCCTATGTCCGTGAGCAATCGTGCTGAAGTATATACTAAAGTAGAGTAGCTTACTCTGAAGTAACCCAGACATCGATATCTTCCAAAGTCTTCTGATTGCTGGTCGTGCCATTTATATCTCCTGAAGGCTCATTACTATGCGCAGGCTGCAGGGCCTTGTTTGTAAGCTCTGCAAGTGCCGGCGCATTCTGTAGCTCATCCTCGTGGACCACTACTTTGCATCTATCGCTATAGTAGTGCAGTACTGGCTGTGTAAAGGTCTCTGGTGTAGCAGACTGAAATTCTGATAGAGGCAAGAACGAGCCTGTTTGAGGCTGTTCTCGTAAAAGTTCCATGGTATGCACGACGTTCTACGTCTAGAGCTATCGTGAGGAAAGGTAATAAATAATTCATGAATGCGCCGGCTGATCCTCGGACATAACGCCGGATAGTGGATATCAGCTAGCACAGGAGTCGAGGGAGTGAAGGGCTGTGGTAGGTAATTCGACTTGGATGGCAAAAGGAAAATAGGACCTCGGATGGCCAAGAACAGGTATCGAGATGGCTCTGAACGTTTGGCTACTTGTCTGCATCCAAACAGTATCAAATTTTTGCACTTCATTTCCGTACCCTGCTTGCGAGTACACATAACATCCGATCACAAGAGCTCGTTACATTCATACTAATCCGTGCCGATATTCATCACATAGCTACTTGGACCGTTTATACGTCGATCGAGACAGTGGTGGTAATCCACCCTCCTCAGTCGCGCGGCGTCCCTTTGAAAGTGTCTTTAATGCTGGGCCTTATCGAATCGTTGAGCTAATGTGCATTCACATGGCATGCTCGTTCATCTAGCAGCTTGGGGATCTTCTCATAGCGTGGGGCTGGTCATTCTTCCGTGTCGATATCCATAGTATTCCCATTCTGGTGCTGCGCATTAACGTTACCCTTTTCCAAGAACTCCTTCAATTCAGCAATCGTCTCTGCTCTAATAGCCTTGCCAGTCGTATCTTTGGCTCTAGCATTCAGCCAGCTAGGTTCGAGCATACCACTACCATCACTCCTCCTGGACATATCCTCGATCATAGACGTGGCTCTCTGAGCGTCCAGCCTATTACCTTCCTCGATCAAACCAGCCTCTTCAAGAGCATAAGCCTGTCTACGTAATCTGACCGCAATTGATGCTAACGTCTCGTAGTACGAGTCGACATGTTCTTTAAACTCATCTTGTGCACTTTCAAGTGTTGGATTAGCTGCGTCATGGGTTTTATCAGACAAAACACCAAGTGCTGCTGAGACCGAACGTAACATTTTAGACACATCTAGGTCGATTTCGTTGAGCTCATTGATACGTTCTTGAGACATGATCTCGACCATTGACTCCTGCTCGATATCGCCGCCATTCTCTGCATGATGATCTGCTGCCTCCTCCTGTCCTTCCCTTAGGTCCTCGAGGTCAGACATGCTGGCATCTAAGGGATGAAATGTGCTTGGTAGCGGATATTGATATTGAAGGTGTAAGCTGTAACTGCCCGGAGCAGTCCTAAAGACTTAGGCAAGTTGGGCATGAATTAGAGGACAGAGACTGCAAGTTAGTGCCCGGGATTGCCGTTCCGAGTATTGGACTACTAATACTTAGCTGCGAACCGTGTTTTTTTCTGACCGTATAGGTACTAATCCTTATACCCGACCGTAAATTCCTGCTGTACTGTCTACTGACTATCAGAAGAACGTTCCTTCCTACCTTCTATTTATTTATACTGTTAATAGACGGTTCGAATAACGCTGACGTTTCGGAAATCACTGACGTCTATTTCTTATATACGAGGAAGGTATCGTCTATTAGACACCTAAGAATCTCGTACCAGGAAAGAACCATTCCACTTTTCTAGTACGGTCAAGCAATGGTCGCCTGATGGTCAATTATTTTTACGCTTCGCTGGTAAGTACTAGTAGCGTGTTCGGGAGCCCGGCAGATCTTCGGCAAGAACCCCAACTATAGCCTCGTCGCGACTTGGCTTGGTCACCTCATTCTTCGATATACACATACGAAAGTGTTGCAAATCCAATATGTCCATATCATACGCAGCCCAAGGTCCCTAATCGCGTATAATATGCTACGCACAATGATGCAGTGGTGAAGATGTCGAACAACATTCCTCCTAGCCCTGCAGGGCCAAGGAGTGCGAGTACAGGCCCAAATGGGCCACTACCTACGCCAACGGGATCAGCAGTGGTGAATGGTATTGGAGGCGGAGCATCGACGACCACTACTAGTGGTGGTAACCCGCCTTTGTCACAACAGAATCTTAATCAAATCGTAAGTGAGGCTGTTTGCTTTATGCACTTGCGCTTGATCATGAAGTTTGTCAATATGCTCGAATGGATCTGCTGATGAGAGGACGATCATTCACAAAATGAGCTTGGAGTGAGGAACGGATCTGGCGACCGAAACTAGTGTCATTCCTAGCGAATTCTTATCATATAGTTACATTCTATCCTTCTTTCGACCTCGCGATACTTGTGGCCTATCAGCACGGCAAAGCAGATTTGAAATGTATTCCTACAGATCGCTGGATCCTGGCACTAGTCCCACAAATTGGGCACGCCTCCAGCAACAAACGCGCGCGGAGCAACAAAGACGTCTTCAGCAATCGCAAACAACACCAGATGAGAGGAACACTCATTTGAGCAGGGTGTGTTTCGTGACCATGCTAGAATATTGAGTGCTAACATGGACTTTCCACAGGTGATAGATTATCTCAACAAGAAGGGCTATGCCAAATCAGAAGCAATCTTACGAGCAGAGTCTTCAGGCCAAGTAATACCCGACGACGTGTTACCAAAGCCCAAAGAAAGTGGTCCGCCGAGGTACTATGAAGCATACGCAAGACTCGAACAGTGGGTCAGAGATGCCCTGGATCTTCATAAGCCCGACCTACAGCGATTATTGTGGCCCATTTTCGTCTATTCATTTCTGAATCTGGTCGAGCAATTCTACTTGAAAGAGGCACGCGGCTTCTGGAACAAGTACCATGAGCAATTCAGAGCGAAGCACGATTATGATCTCAAACGGCTTGAGCACAATCTGCTCCCCGAGCACCAAGAAGAAAGCACAATTGCCAAAACATACAAAGACAATAAGTACAGACTACCGATGGTACACGGTGCCTTTAACTACTTTATGCAATGGCTGGAAAGCTTGCCTGCCAACTTCTTCAAACTCTTTATAGCCATCATCGAGCAAAACATGGACATTCGGCAAGTAGCTCGTGCTAGCGACAACAAATACGCTATCGAGACTATCTTGGAGCGTAGTGAAAGACAAGAGGATGAAATCACCGAAGATGAAGGTATACCTGGGCACAAACCTGGAAATGCCATCTCGTCAACAGACCCAAAGATGGGTAACACATTAACCTTGCTCAAGCTAGGCAAACGCCCTATGGAGAAGGAGCTTGAAGAGGACGTACGAGGAGATCTTGGTGATTTGGATGCTCAGATTGGCCCAAATGGTATTCCAAGCCTTGTCGATACACACGAGCAGGTCAACATCAAGCAGGAAGAGGGCGAGACCGGTCTTTTCGAGGGAGAAATTCCATACCCAGAGTCAACAGCTCGAGATGTGGCAATGGAAGTACAGAAGATACGCGAAAACAGAGATCGTCTAAGGCTTGATGGCAGGACGGGTGGTGTTGGTCCAGGTCTCAGCTGTGTTATATACACCTTCCACAACACTCGAGATCACATCACATGCTTACAGTTCTCAGGCGACAACAGTCTTGTGGCAGCAGGTACCGATATGTCGTACATCAGAGTATGGTCGATGGAAGGAACGCAAATCGGCACAGATGCTGAGGGTAAGCCAGTCAACTCGAAGCGACTCATTGGTCATGCAGGACCCGTCTATAGCTTGTCTTTCGCACCATCAACAGTGCAACCACCTGACCAGGAAGTCGAAACACGACCGCAATGGCTTTTATCCGGATCAGCAGACGGCACGATTCGACTCTGGAATTTGACCATGTGGCAATGTATGGTGGTTTATCGAGGCCACGTGGGTCCAGTCTGGGATGTGAAGTTCTCACCACTCGGCACATATTTTGTCTCTGGAGGCATGGACAAGACAGCACGACTATGGATCACAAACAAAGTCTCAGCACGAAGGTTCTTTGTTGGCCACGACGAGGATGTCGATTGTGTCGATTTCCACCCCAACACTTCTTATGTCTTTACAGCCAGTTCGGACAAGACGGTGCGAATGTGGAGTATCACCAACGGCAACGCAGTGCGAATGTTCACGGGACATAATTCACCTATTACAGCGCTTGCGTGTAGCAGGAATGGCAAGCTGTTGGCGAGTGGTGATGAGTCAGGCACGATTCTGCTCTGGGATCTTACCCCTGGCAAATTACTGAAACAGCTTAAGGGTCATCATGGCAAGGGTGGTGTCTGGTCACTTTCGTGGAGCGCAGAGTCAACTGTGCTTGTATCGGGTGGCGCAGATCAGACAGTCAGAGTATGGGATGTGAATCTGCCAGCAAAGGAAGGCGCAAATGCCAAACCAGGAGATGGCTCAAAGGTAGATGGTGCTGGATCGGTTGCGACCGCTGTGCAGCCTATCGCTCAAGCGAAGAAGAAAGGAAAGGGTCCTTCAGTCTCAGCTGATCAGATTTCAGCTTTCTTGACAAAGAAGACGCCGGTGAAATATGTTGGCATGACGAACATGAATCTGATCATCGCCGGCGGTTCGTACTTGCCGGAGAATTATGTATCATAAGGAGACGAAGAAAGAAAGCGATGCTATTACAGACACAGTGTGCTTGAAAGTTGCGATGTAGCAATTACTGAAGTATTTGGCTCAATCGCTCATCTGAAATTGTAGTTACTGAGTAATTCTCTGTGATCACTGTCGCATGATCCGTATCGAGCACAGGAACTGGCTAGGCTACTTTCATCCCTACTACCAAATGCCGACCACTTTGCATGCCTTGCTGTAGCGTCGCACAACATCCATGGGCAAGCATTGCCTGTTGTGCAGCATAAGGACCATGTAACCTTTCCTATATCGGATTGTAGTGCCCAAAAGTGGCCAGGCCAGTTTGTTGATTAAGATCAAAGCTCAAACGTCTCAGCATCCTCTACTTATTGGCCTAGCCCCTATTGCTCTAGCACTTCTCGTCCTACTCCAGCCTTTATCTCTGTCTGCTTTTGAAGCTAATGTATAGTACTCATCTGTGACTGGTCAGTACGGGCCCTCCATTTGTCATATTGGTATATGGCACATACCAGCATTCCTCTGACCAATATTCCGAGTATTCACGGAGGGGAGCTTGTACCGCTTGCCGTATGGGTCATTGCTTAGACACGTCTTGGTCTAACACGTTGCTTTCGAACGGTAAACAAGCCAGAACCAAAAGCCGTCACAGCTCTTTTGAAACCCTTCACTCCTCTGATGTAGATTGTCTTGGGCTTGAGTGGATGTATCATATCAAGCACTATTATCGCGTCAGTAGTGAACACAGAGGTCGCATTAGTCCAAGGCTCACCTCTCTTAGCAGTCTTGGACAAAGTGGGTGGGCCACTTCTGAGCGCTTCGGCTATCCTACGAGTGTAGTCGGGAAACATCTCAAAGTCAGTCTCAGAGCGGAACTCATAGAGGATGTCTATGAATACGTCGGCCAACCGCCAAGCCCTATCCTCTTCAGGCCATGTCAGTTTGAGTGCTCGACATTCGGCAATGAAGGTTTCAATTGGCATCTCCTTCCATATAGCATTGTCTCGCATGAGCATAGAAAGTGCGGCGATAACTCGTACTTGATGACCTTCTACTTCCTGCTCCGTGACTGCGTTGTCCAACCGTGTTTGGCATTTGATTAGATCGATCAAGCTGAATTCGTGGTACACGAGCCAGTGTGCTGTGAGAAGATCGGTGCTGATGTCGACATTGTCTGGTAGGTTCTTTCTGACTTCTAAAGTGGCCAGGCCAGTTCTGCGCGGAACTCGTCTATACCTTATGGCATGGGATCGCACTGGCGTTGCCGGATCTGCTACTTGTGCAGACATATTGTGATGGCGGAGGTCTGGCAGCTAGTGATATTTTCGAGAGTGAAGAGTTCGAAGAATGTCGACTGGTGTCTTGTAGTACTATATGAGGTGGGGTAAGTGCAACAGTGTAGCTTCACCAAGCCTTCACTTGGCAATGCATTTGTACTTCACCTTGCACTGACTCTTGGCTCCGAACTTGGAATGTATGTTATCAAGTAAAAGGAAGAAATGACGTCGTGTAAATCATTGATGTTAGCATGAATGTTACTGCCTGGCGTCCTGCAGGATATGCAGATGTAGTAAGTGAAAGTGAACTCGACGAAGTGAATATATTGGGGAGTTTCAGCTGAGAAGCAATTATATTGCTTAGCCACCACATTCAATTTCTGTCAATCTCTTTGTCTAGGCTCGGCAACTCGGAGCGCATTCGAAACTGGTGTTGGCATCGTCAAATTTTCAAACACTGTAAGTCAGGACGTTTGGATGGAATTAAGGCGGACCAAGACATATACTGACTGTTCTCCATTTGTACAGATATCGAAGAACAACGCAGTGCTATCGCTTGCAAACGGGCTTACCCTAACCTACCACTCGTCGGTCGACTGAGCTTCACATAGAAAGTACTGATCAGTTGCACAGAACGCAAACTTAGCCACTGAACAGCCACCAACTCGTATGTATATGGCTTCTCAATACCGACACAAGCTGAGCTCCTACGAGCAAAACGCTTCTATCCAAGCCAAGTTGGCCAAACGAAGGCAAGAAGCGCGAGACAACTCGGCTACAGCCTCTTCTGCTACCAGCGCTGCATTTGCAGCCATGGATGGCAATTTGACATCCGTCTTCCCAGATCTTGCGGTAGGTGAACCCCAATCGTGACGCATGCAAGTGCTGACACGCGAAGTCGCGACCAGCAGCCACCCCGGGTGAACCACAGAGGAATCCGATGTCGTCGCCAGGGTCTCGCGTAAGATCTGCTCTGCCAGCCGGTCAGCTCACCCTGCCTTCACAAGATCCTGCTCAGGTCCCCACGCCCATGACAGCCGCGCCCAGAGAAACCTCCAAAAGCAATGACATATCTACGGCAGTCCCATGGACTATTCAAAGCCCGCATCTAGCGACTGACCAAGACCCAGTGCCACCAACCACACCAGAAAACAGCACAGCCGCAGCAGACTTCGCAGGCGTGATCATGAGCATGCCCACTGCCGCTCACAAGCATGCCAGTCAGCTACCACAAGACGCCCAAACGCTCTTGTTGTGCACTGCCAGTTGGATGACCGACTCCTTCAATGGCACGATCGATGTTCTGCGACAAGATGTCGAGAGTGGTCTGCGACAGCTCGCCGAAAGACAAGATGTACTAGCAAAGCAGATCAAAGAGCTTGGTGATAATCGTACGAAGGACAAGCAAGCTACCGAAGACGGCCTGCAGAAATTGACAGCCTCTACTTATGCAACAAACTCACTGCTGTCGGAGCTCTTATCGAGGATTGGACAAAGCCAATCAGCAACATCTGCAGCTTTGACTCCCAGTCCGACACCAAATGTGGCTAAGGTTGTAAAGGAATCAGCCAAAGCCAAAGGGAAATACTGTGACCTCTATGTGGAGATCTATGAGGACGTGCACAGTCCCAGCCCGCAATTTGGTAGCGAAGATTCATATCCAAGAAGAATTTGCAACGTTCGCAATATCGGTGAAATACTCGTGTTCGTCGAGAAGATTTTCAAGGTAGAGGCAGAGACAGAGCTAGCAAGCAGACCTGGCAAAGACTGCTGTCAATTATTCAGAATCACACTGCGAGAGCCGCCACCCGGTCCCCTAGAACGTACACCGAGACCGAGACACCACTTCACGAGGGTGGATTGGGAAGATACCATTACACGCCGGATCGTTCCAAGTGAGCATGATGAATTTGATGTCGAGGTGGCTTTTGTGCTGGACAGCGTCGCAACTGGCCAAGCCAGTAAGACGACTGATGTGCAGAAGAAGCTAAAGCGCACAGTGGCTGAGGCTTTTGACGGCGAAGACGGTTACAGCGGTCCTTTGTTTCGATCGGACAATTTTCGACCTCAGTAGAACTACTTCTTGGATGGCTAGTATGTAAATGCATCGTACAAAATGCAGGCGTACAATTTTATTTTTCGACAAATCGTGATGCATGAGACCGTGCAGTAGAAGAAGTGGTGTATGTGTAAGCACGGATCCAGGCCAGACAAGAGACGTCGTGTAGACGCTCTGGGAGAAATCGTCTTCTGATTCAAATTCATTGAGCTTAAGTGTGGGCCAGATATAGCTTCCACTAGCATGAGTCTTATTTGACCAACGTATGCTCCTTCTTTTCAACTCTGAAAACCACCGCGGTGTAGACTTGCTCATGATCCCTGTAAACCACTTAGGTTGTGATGATCACGCCAAAAAGAAAACCCATTGGCCATGCGTCGTCTAATTACTCGATTGATCTGATGCTGGTTCTAGCGATTGCAATGCTGGGGAATCTGTACTCAGAGGCACCGGCGGTCCAGTACGTTTAGTAAGACAAACCCCAACAGAGATATCGCAACTCAGCCACCTTAACCGTTCGACCATCAGACTTGCTGGGACAATGTTGACGTATAATTTCAGAGTGAAAATATATAATGTTGACAATGACGCCACATGAGGCTGAATATTGTGTCATGCGCCACTGTCGTTGTTGTACCTGCACATCAACAGCAAACAAGCCCAACGGCGCGTTGCCAGTTTAATAGCCTCACTGTGTCTTTCCGACGTACATGCGACAGAACGTGATGGTATTTTCTCGATCGATGTCGTACAAGGGTGCGATAATATGGTCAAGCTTGGAGTGATTACATATAAGCAGTATAGGTTGACATTGAGCTCACTTTCGTGCTCAGCGGTAAGGACAAGAACAAGCTAGTGAACAAACCGGAAATCCAGCAGCGACCGATTGCAGAGGTAGTCGAGGAGGATGAGCATCACTGTAACTTCATTTTGCGCCGATCAACTCTCTTCTGCTTGCCTATTGCCAGCAATCTCGTTCGTTTGACTTGATCCATCTCAGAGGTTCGATACATTTCATCGTGCCGGCTCGAGGTCTGTTCTGTTGCTCATGTCAGGGACGGCATCGTCTGGTGATTGTGCTCCCACTATTCGGCCAGCTTGTCAAAGCACGTCACAAGTTTCGAACATTATAGCATGACGAGCAGCCACTCAAGGTTGCTGGTGCGCAAGATGCGTTGCACGCCTGGTCCAGATGACTTTGCAATGGCTTTGACCTTCAAATGAGGTGACATCTGGAGCTGAATTACGCACTCTCCGATGAGGAGGCAACTTTGCCGACACATACGCAATGTCAACAGCCAACGTCAATACCTTGTTGTACAAGTCAAGAATCATTTGGCTGGGTCTTGCAACTTTCTAAACGGCATTCAGGACGGCACGTGCAGAAGCTTCAGGACGCCAGGGCTGGCTCGACGAGCTCTATGTCCACATTCGCGTGTGTTCGAAGTATTATTGCTTTGTACAATAGCGGTGGAATGTGAACTTCTTTTGGCGTCAACAGGCCGAAAGATCTGATCCCACAGTATGGCCAGCAGCCCACTGTCGAAGCCTCATAACGATTGTGAATTACTGAGTTCCTCTAATCCCGAGCAACCAAGATCGTGCAGATCTGATAGTCACAATTCAGCGACATCAAGTTAGTAACCATGAATTCCTTTGGAAATTAGTGCTGGCTTAAATCATCCCCCGACGATTCAAAGCTCATTGCAATGACTACATTATTCAGGATGAGAATCACGAGGCCACGAAGCTCTAGACACGGGAAAAGGAATCTACCCGTAGAGCAGAATGCTCTGTAGCCGAAAAGTGCAAAGCTGGCAATTCAGGTGGAGCCAGAATGCATGGCTTCGGAGGAGCTGAAGATCTCAAGCTGATATCGACCAACGTGTCAAATGATTTTGCGGTTTAGACACAGGTCGACTTCATGAAGATGGGACAAATGCTTGGAAATTGTGGACCAAGATGGCTGGATCGCACTTGACTATTGTCAGGAATAAAGAGAGATTGCGGCGGTGTATACATCTCGGCCTTGCAAGCCCTGCTATCGAGCATTTGATTATGCTGGCACGTACCGGTCAGGAGAACAATCTGCCTTTGCTTAAGCTAACTCTTCACTAACTTCCGCTATCTCCATTTACTCTTTCTTGAATAGAAGCAAAGATCAACACTTTGCAGACGCATAATTCTTGCTCATCGAGTGACAATATCTGTACCATGTCACGTCCTTTCACTCTGGTCGGATGCTTTAAGCCCGATATCACACTCACTTCTTCACAAACGTTAAGGACTGCCGTTGATACGCCATTGAATTGTGCGTCCTCTTTTTCCAAGACGACCATACTATATTCCTGTCAGTTGAGCAGCTCATGCAGCCATAGGATCGTTGCGCAAATGAACACAAAAGTCATGGACGATACATATCCTGCAGATGATGAAAGTAGAGGTCGCACGCGGACACCAGCTCGACCATCACTGAATCGAAACAATCGTGCGTCTGCGCCTTCGACAACTGCATTCAATTTCGCAGCTAATCATTCATCCAATCCTTTCGTGAGTGAACAGTGAATGCAAAATATGTCTCTTACTAATGTAGAAGGATACACCTGATAGCACGATCCCAGACCAAGACGTAGCCCGTCGACAGCGCTACGTGGTGGTGAAGAACAATGCAATCAGCTCAAGTCGAAAACAGTTTGATGAGGACTACGATAAGCTTAACGAATCAAAAGCCTCTTCTAGATCGACTCAAAACGCTCAAGCGACCATACCAACGTTACCTCAAGCGATATTGAATGCTTTTACCAATTCGACTCCTTCTTCACAACAGGTACTGCCAGCCGTCCTGCTAGAGCCCAATTTTCCTAAGACCAAGGCTGCTTCACCTCAGCCCACTGTCACAAGGCCAGTGCCACCTCAACCTGATTCACCTGCAGTTGAAATGACAGAACAAGGAGAGCCGACATCCGCTCCCTCTATGCTTCCACATCATGTACAGACATCGGTTCCTTGTGGTGATCTGACTCAAGAACAGCCTCCTATATCTTTAATACCAGAAAATCTGTCAGCCACTCACAGTACTGTTCAACCTACATTAGTCCATGAGCAGGATATAGCTGATATGGCCGTCGCTGCTGAGATTAGGTTGTCGCCTGAGCTTGATGCCATCGCTGGTAAGCTCACGATCAACGAGCAAAGACTGCTGATGACGACGTTCAAAATTGTCGAGTCCATGGGAGAAAGCTTGACGCAGAAGGCCGGGAGCTTACTGGTGGAACAACTACAAGCACAGATCGGGCATCACGACCAGCTTCACAATACCAATATGCATGCATCGAAGACTCTTCATGAGCAGCTGACCAATGTCGCAAACACTTTGAAAGTTCAGGGTGTTCAGATAGCATTAATTCGTGAGCAGATGGCAAGATTAGAGCAAGAAGAATCAGAAACAAAGGACCGTCACTCCGCCATCAATCAGGCGCTGCTTGACCTGACTGAGTCTATCCGCGATCACATACAAAATTCCGGAAAAGACACCCTAGGAGAGCAACAGAGCGTCACGAAAGTACCTCAATTCTGCATCAGCGTTCAGATCCAGAAGTCTCGAAACGAAAAGACGCCAATTTGGGAGTCCGAAGAGGCCATCAGGAAATTGGCAAATAGAAATGCGCAGCAAATCAAGACTGTCGTCAAATTTGCCGAGCAGGCCTTTGGCGAAGACGTTAAAGAAAGCCTTGAGGAGCATCTTCACGACGCTGCACTTCAGCTGTTGAAAGTCAAGATCAGTGACGATGTGGGTGTCCATGCCGTGCACAGCAATGAGGCTTGGCTCGAGTGGCTGAAGAGTGATGTTGATGAAGGACGCCATCACAGATACGATGTTGTGCTCGTTTTCGTGCTGAGCAATCGGCAGGTCGAGGAAGGTGCTTCGGCCTCTAAGAAGAGGAAGGTTGCAGTTCTGGACGATGGAGCACTCTTTTTGATTGACGAACTTATGGCTCGACAAGGAGTATAGGCGTAAAGGAGCTAGCAGCACTTAGAATGATGTACCGCATTTTGATGGCGAGCTTCATTTCAGGGCAAAAGCGTCTGGAATGTAGGATGTTCTGCACGAGCTGTATTAGATTAGTTCATCCCAGTTCACCGTCGTAGTAATTGCTTAGATATCACGGATTATTACGTACTTGGAGTATTGAGGCGTGTGGCGGCAGCGGTGTGACTTGGTCACATGCTTGCGCGGATCTAGATTCTCGGTATGTACGCAAGACGAAAAGTAGTGAGTGAGGGGGACAGAAATCCATAGATGTGTCTGGTGCATGTGAGTCAGTGAATCCTCAAGCTGGCAAAAAAGCAAAAGGAAAGTAGACATCTCGCAGTCACCTTGCCGCCTCCTACTGTACCCAGTCGTGGTTATTGACCAAGTAGTTGGGAATCAGCGCAACCACTACAACGTCTCCAGACCAGTCTCGAACTCGAATTGTTAGAGATGTTGCCTGGTAGTATGAGTGCTTTCCAGCTACACCACAAGACCTGAATTCGATTATTTGGGACCCTGATTTTGACTTGAAATATATAACCCTGTGAGGGGAATCGAAGTGTCACTTGCTTTTGCCACCGTGATTGCTGCACTGTACCTGCATGTTGCCAGCTAGTCTACAACTTGAGAATCAGCTCTTGACTGCGCTTTTCTTCGTGTCTTCACCCTAGAGGTAAGCCTTCTACTTCGATCCCAGTCTTCTTTATGACACCTCTTGCTTCGTGTAACAACAGGGGGAAGTCTTCCAATGACACTATCGCCACCTCAGCATGGCTTCGATAGTTGGTTTACAAGTGGTACAACGTCGGCTGATCTGTTCAGCAAAGAGGCATCCTTGTGCCACTAGCTTTTCGCGGAGGACGATATCGAAAGAGACACAGATCACTGTGATGTACTAGAAAGTTGTCATCTCGTATTTGAGCGTTGGGAAAAGCCTGTTCCAGTCGCACCTGACTCCTCTGATGGGCCAATCCCAGCTCACGTCCTCATGTCATGGAGAGCCGAGGAACCAGAGACATCAAAGTCTGACAACTCATGACACGACGACAAACTACTAGCAGCTGAGCGACGCCTGCGGTGCACTGAGCAGGTCGTTATGTGGTAAGCTTTGCGCTGCGCTCGACACGAGCGTTTCAGCCTTGACGTTCAAGTTGGAGCTAAACCTAGTCCACGCGATCACGGGAGCATATATTACTGCTTTGAGGAGTACCCATCGCATGTGCCCCATTTCTACCCAGTTCAGGGGCTAAGACACAGTCCTTCACTGTCCATCTTGAACAGCCACGAATTTCGATGTGATTATTTTAATATCACGGTGACGACCATGGCGACGAGCCACATGGTCTGTCCTTGCAAGCATAAAGTCTGTGCAACACACCGACCTCGACGCATGTCAACCCTATGAAGGACATCGGGCGCGTCATTTCTTTTCAGTTCAAGAGATATCTAGCTCCGTTTCAGCACGCTGCATGAGCTCCTCGGTACAGGAGGCGTCTATCAGATGAACCATGGAAAGTCAGCAAGTACTAGACAAGCTATATTGATGCTCAGGTAAGCTCGTCTGTACATGTCTTCCTTTATCGTTGCTCGCTATCTTGCTCTTTGCTGTTGCGCACTGCTTCGTGGTATAGGCTGGTCCTCGCCCTTGCCGCTCCTTTGAGTCATTCATTATGCTCCACCTTCTTTTTGCCTTTGCTTTTGCTTTGATAGTACTTGGAAAGCCTCTTTTACACAACAAAAGATATGACCTGGATTGCAACGGCACTCCTGATTGGTGCTATGAAGCATCTGGCACAGCACATTGCTTACGAACGGATGGCTCTTGGACGGCATTCCCAACAAGCAGCATCATAACATGTCCATCAAGCTCTGCGTCTCTCACTTCCATTGAGGCAACGGGTATTATCACTTCGATGCCTACAACTGCAGTACAGGTACCATCCTCTAGCTCAGCAACCAGCTCGTCCACCTCGCATAGCACAACATTATCAACCAGCACACCACCATCGTCGACAGGCACACTCCCGGCCCCAGCTCAATTCAAGTCTGACAAAGGGTCGAAATGGAAGATCGAGCTCCAAGGCAACCTCGAATTCTCTGGCCCAAGGACTTCAAACTTGTACGGAGACAAATGTCGTACAGGTAAAATCGGAGACAAAGTCATATGGAACTGTGGCGATATGGTATGTGGCGACAACATCGATACGTGCGGCTTTGCTATGGGACCAGGCTTTTACGGCACAGATAGTGTCATGACAGTTAATACTGCTGATGTCACCGTCGTGCAAGACAATGATCTTGTTAATGCTTGGATTGATGATGAGCCACCTCAGTCTCCGCAGTGGGCTTGGGGAATGGACACTAGCAATGTCGTTGCCATCAACGATACTCACGGTGTGGCGTTTGCATGGGAGATTTGGCGCGGTGCTTCGGATGGGAGCATTGTGAATCGTGGAAACGCTGCTGCTATTATCACATTGGGAGAAAACATGCCGATCGCTACTCGATTTGGACCCCTTCTTACCGGTCCAGAAAACATACAGCTAGGATTGCTGGCGATCCTACGCGATGACGAGTATGTCTATACTTACTCTATAGGTGGACCATCGAACATCATTGTCGGCCGAGTCGCAGCCAATGACTCGATCTTTGACGAAACAAAGCACGAATTCCTACAGTATGGCTCAAACAATACTTGGATCAATGGTATCCCCTCTAGCAACGCCACTACTCTTGGTGCGATGACTGCAAACTCTGGTGGTCAATTTGGATGCTCTGTCTATGGGTCAGTGTTTTTCAATGCCTACTTGCAAAAGTATGTCATGCTGTGCAGTATCTACATGAGCTACGTCAACATGTACACCTCGAGTACACCTTATGGACTGTGGAGTGCAGAATATAGTATCGCTTCAGCGGGTGACAGTTCAGGCCTGCTTGCGGACAGTTATGGTGCTCATGCTCATCCAGAGTATAGCTCGGCAGATGGGAAGGAGTGGTATTTCTCAATCGGACCAAACAGTGTCTTTCAGGTGTTCAAGATTACATTTGATTATTAAGAGTCATTAATTAACTTCTAATAAACAAGTTCTCAACCAGATATGTCTATGCACTCTTCATGTTGGAATCTTGATGCCTTTCTTTGCGCTTCTGTTCATTTTCGGTACGACCGTGGTTATATGGATCTCGAGTCTGGTTGTTTCAGTCTGTCTGATCGAATTTGCAGCGTGCTGAAAGCATTTCCATCCTTGCTCGGTCCCCAGTTTGGTGCACCGTAGCCGAAGTTGTCTTGGAACACCTTGGCTGGTGGTCGAAGAGCTCGTTGTTGTCTGAAGGGAAGAGTCACCGATCGTGTTCGCAGGCTAGCCTTCATGGAATGAGGACCAGGCTCGAAAGACTCACCAATATTGTCGTCAACCCTTGTACCAGAAGGTTTCTTCAAGATATCCGGCTTGATCTCATCCTGCTCGTCAGTATTTGCTAGTACATCATATAGGTTTCGTGTTGCTCGTCTGTCCAGGGCTCGCTGCTTCATTCTGATACTAGGTAACGGCTGAGTACTTAATTCAGCTTGGGATTCTTGCATATAGTCAGCGCTGATCTTACTCTGTGAGGTACCCTTTGTAGACTTTGCTGTAATCGACTCGCCTTCAGTTTGATTCTTCGGTATGATCTTCTTCGTGCCCTGTCCTATCTTGGCATGTAGAGCAAGCTGTTCGTCAAGTGCCTTCTTGGCTTTACTGTAAGCCTCATTCTGAGTGATAAGCTCGGTGTACCACTGAACGACCACATTGATTCGTTGCTCTATCTCTACCGAGGTCATACTGACATCTTTGAGCAAGATTTCGGCATCGAAAATATCCTGTAGCATTAAGATCATAGTTTCGCTCACAAATCTTCTGTCAGTCAGGCCTAGACCTTGTAGAAAGCGGTCCAGCAATTCTTTGAGGCAAAGCTTTTCGAACCTAACCACATCCTTCGCTGTCCAGTTTCTTATCTCTGTATCAACATATCGCAACGAGGCAAGGCTATCGATGTCAGAAAGTGTTATGGCATCTTTGGCGAAGAGATGTTTGCTTGACAGATGTCGTTCCAACAGGGTACGATGTTTTGCACATGCTGCGTCGATCCTGGAAGATACTGAGACCATCATTGAACCCATCAGATGATAAAATGGATTTTACTAGCAGGATTCGACTTTGCAAATGGTTCACAAAGTCACACGTAGTCGTAGGATGAACATCCATTGTGATCTCACCCCTGCGGGCCAGTATGCGGCGCAGCTATGTCGTGACATGTAGTCGTTTCATTGTGCAAGATCTTGAGTCATATCACTTCGCTGTTTGTCTTGCTAGTGTTATTGCTAGTATCAATAGCTGTGACACTGTTGTTGGTAATGTGAAAAGCGGCATCGAATTGTGTCTGAAGCTATGAGTTTCATGCTGAGAGGAGTTAGTCAATTGTACTGCTGCCTGATGATAGATGTAATATCGTTAAGGTACGCTGGAAACTGAACAAATCTAGCTTTGGTTGTAAGTACATGCTGAACGGACTGTGCATACCCCTCTGGACCTCTTGGACAAGTTATCGTATAGTAAACGGAAGTCTAGGAAAAGGGGGACTTTAGCGGCTTGCTTAGTCATTTTTCGGCACATACCGAGGCTTCGGCCACTTCCAGTTTAGCCTTTGGTGACGTAGATTAACCACAATCCCTCAAGCGCTGCGCCCTCATGCTTTACGAATCGATGAAACAGCGTGCCTGAAAACCAGCACTTCGTCGCGGGCGCAATCGACAAGAGTGGTCTTGTGGGACATGCTGCCAGCTCGAATCAACCGAAAATACTCGCCCATGATACCTTCCATGCAATAGTAGATCTAAACAGCAGCAATGGCTTCCGTGTCGAGCCTCGACCAGGATATGCGCAAACTGCGCCTGGATCGTTACACACCAGCTGCAGCTAATGAAATAAGGTCATGGATCGAGAATACTTTGGGAGAAAGCTTGCCATCTGGCGACTTGATGGATGTGCTAAAAGATGGCGTTGCTCTATGCAAGCTCATCAATCTTGCTGTATCGCCTGGCGTCAAATACAAGGCAAGCAATATGCCATTTGTGCAGATGGAGAATATCAGCCACTTCCTGAGAGCATGCGAAATGCCACCCTTGAGCTTACCTGCCCATGATCGCTTTCTGACAGTTGACCTATATGATAAGAAAGACCCAGCTCAGGTTCTGCAATGTATTGCAGCTTTCAGCAGGAGAGCGAATCAGGTAAATCCTTCAACGTTCCGAACGACAATCGGCGCAAAGAGCAAAGGCGGCGCGATGAGTCCGGAGAACACAGGACCCGGATCAAGTCCGTACACGCCAAGAGTCGTAGGCTATACTACAAATGCGCCGAGAACAGAGACCTCTCCAGTGACCACTTTCAATCCGCTAAATAAAGCTGCATATGCGACTTCTGGACGAACGAGTCCGACAAAGAGTAACAGCCTGTCGCGAGGCGGCCTGGCGACTGGTGGTGCAGTCAGCAGCTGGAGTTCAGAATCTGACAGAAACAATACCGCGCCAGCCTGGAACACTGTGCAGTATGGTAGTTTTGCTGGACCGGACCAAGGAAAGCTCGGAATCACTTATGGTGGCAGAAGGCAGATTACCAGCGCTTCGCCGGAAGTACCATCTTTAGCCGAGAAGGAGAAGCGCCTACGCGAAAAGCTTACACAAGAAAAGCGCCAGCTAGCTGAGAACAAAGCGCGCCTTCAAGCGCAAAGAGACGCCGAAGAAGCTCAATCGCGGGAAGATGAGGAGAGAAGGTGGCAGGAAGAGACACGCCGTTTGCGCCGCGAAGAGGAGCTTGCTAAGCAGCAAGAAGATGCTCGTCTAGGACGAGAGGAACAAGCCAGGATAGATCGAGAAGCTGAAGAGCGGCTTGCTGCATCGCGAACCCGTCAACGTACGACCAGTGATGCACGACTCAACGGTCAATTCTTGAGCCAATACCAAGCATCACAGAAGCCGCAGCCTCCCGTACCACAACGCCTCGAACCACAGATGTCCTCCGAGCAGCGAAGGATAGCAATTCTGGAGCGGGAATTGGCCGAGCTTAGACATCAGCAGCAGACGTCTTCACCACTACAACCAAAGCGACCACAAGAGCACGTGGCGCTAGATCCATCGATGATTCAGTCTGACCACGATGAGGACGATATGCCACCAACACTTCCAACAAGAAACACAAGACCGACTGAGACATCATCGCACGAAGACGACTGGAATGCTTCAGAGCGCGATTACTTGCGAAAAGCACATCAAGAATATTCCAGTATAGCTGCAGAACGAACTCCACCGAAACCGCCTCGTCCAAATGACACTTCGAGACCGCTACCAGATCCAAATGCTTATAGTCCAAACACCACTCGCACATCTCGGTACTTGGCATCTAACCCAGCTCCGACACAACCTCAAACAGCACAATACACCCCATCTGAAGCAGCTCATAGCACGACTGCAGAAGTCGATGCAGAGAACGCACGTCGTATAGCATCACAACAGAAAACTCGGGCCGGCGGTTGGGCCAGCAAAAGCTTACTTGAACGCGAGATGGAGCGCGAGCGAGAACGGCAGAGGGAATGGGAGGAGAGTCAGAAAGCGACTGCAAATGCAGCCAGAGATATATATGAAGGCAGCGCACCTGGCCAAAGCTGGGACGTGCACACCTATGGATACATGGGAGGTGATAGCCAGAATCGTGGTGGTGCTGGTCTTGGCGTTGGTGGTGCGAGGAGGCAGATTATTGGACCTCGACCACCGCCATAGCTTCACTTCAAGTAGCTATTTCCCAATTGATAGCCAATTCGAGCAATATCGTCATAGCCAGACTGCCTGGTACGTCTTGTAACCTATCAAGCAAATGGCGTCCGAACCACCTCTGATTGTACACCACAAAGGTGTACACTCAGAACGATACCTACCGTTTTATGTCTGACGCACCATGTGCTGTGACACCACATCAATCATGCTGAGAGGCATCTAATTCCGTCGGCATACATGCTTTCTGGCCATGGTCCAGTATATGAGACTGAGGTGCTGGTAACTCATGTTTCGTACACACATAGGTAGTAACAGCCCCTGTGTTCTCCGGTGTTGTCGTCTCCGAGATACCTCGACTGTTTGGACGACGTCGAAACTTCAGGAAAAGGACGATCAGTACTGCATTGATGACCAGTGCTCCAAGTACAGTCCCAACTCCAATACCAGCCTTTGCCCCTGTACTTAGTCCTGAACCGGTCGTCAAGACATCAGTGCTTTGGGCAGTCGTTGGCGTAGTAGACGATACCACCATGACACTGCTGCTGGCACTTTCTATTGTCGTGCTTACGCCGGACTTGGAACTTGATGATAGAGTGCTCATAGATAGATACCTGGACGTGCTTGAGGGAACATAGCCAGAAGTGATCGCGACAAGCTCCTCAGGAGATGGACCCTCGAGATAATGATCGGTGGGTGTATTGCAGGTCACGTTGCCTTCTGCTGACGTGCCGCAGCATGCCCAAAGTTTGAAATAAGCCATGTATACAATGTCCGGGTATTCCTGGTCAGCTGTAGAGATCAGTAGCTGCTTCTGCAGAGGTGGAAAAGTGACAGACCGCATATCTTTGAGCATAACGGATTTTCATAGAGTGGATCGTTACAACCTGAGATATAATAGCCACTATAGATGCCATCGGGATTGCTCTTGTGTGTATAGTGGCAAATACTATAGCCCATGCATAGGTCGCCATGTACGCAACACTGTGCAGTACTTGGGCAAAGGACCGAGTCCGCACTGATGTCTATAACTGTTCCATTTGAGAGATAGCTGAAGCATTGCGACGTCGTGGTAGTAACCGCGAGGAGTTTTGACGAGGTGCGAGGTTCTAGCGACGCGGTGATTACCCAGAGAATAACAAAAATATGGTCTTTTGTCACATATGTCAGACCTAAGGCGTGAGCATGGTTGCCAGCTCTATCCTATGTTGATTCAGCGGAACCCATAGCCAGCAATAGATATCGCACTCGTAAGCAAGGATCCCATAAGCTGCACGCTGGCGGTCTCGATAAGTCATTGAAAGAGGAGTAGTCTGTTTGCTAACGGAGGACCATTAATCGCTGTGGAACTCTTCTGTTGGCTGTTTGGGTGCAGCATTGTTACACTCGTACATGCAGATCTCTTCCAATCATTTTTGTTCGAACGTCGCCCTTCGTTAGCATCCACGTCTTCGTGTACTGCCTGGAGCGGCACGGCGTATATTTTTGGATTCTCGTAGAGTGCGACTGTGCTTACCCGCCATTCAGTTCAGGAAAACCTGGCAAGACTGAATGAAGACCTGCACGAGCAGCCGCCGTCACAGATCATTTTCGCGACGGTATCATGGAAGAAGACAGGTAGATGTCAGGCACGTCTTGAGCAGCACACACGTCGAAACGAAGACGGGTGTACTATTCTGTCTTGATGCAATCATTACTGCATTGCTGATCGCTCCGTCGCCTCAATCAACCCTGCTTGCACATCGAGGTGGCATCGCGTGATTACTGGGCCCTATGTTCCGCCATATGATTAACTGCTACGCCCAATTCACTCCCTATAATCGCAGGACATTCTAGTTGATTAGGCACGCGATAAGCAAAGTCCAGGGTCCTTGTCCAGGTGTCTTGAACCCACACTACCTAGGTACTTTCCTAACCATAGGAGATTGCTATACCATTTAGACCCGTGATCAGCCGCAAGTCTGTCTTCTATTTTCGAACCGCAATGGCGACTTTTCGCCGTGAACAAACAACGAGGCATGACCAAAGTTTGCAGCCATGAGCTATACCCGGGGTCCTACCAGGGCTGAAAGTTTCAAACCTGTCAATGGAAATGAGTATGCTGCTCGAGCCAACTTGAGTTCGTATTGCAACGCGACTCGACTTGACGTGTCAAGTAGCAAAGAGCGTGTCAAAAGGCTAGACTTGAGTCTTCGATCAGGACTGCGGCCTGTCCCCTGCGAACAGTATCGCCAGAAGTGTGGCCTGCTATGGTTGATGCAGTATGGTTCGACCTATCAAATGAGCTGGGGAAGACACATCATATGCAGATGATGAGCAAGATAGATTACAAAGTTCACGAAGTCTTGATATAGCTTGACGTGGAAAGGCAAAATGCCATTTTGACGCTTCAAATCATCGACAGTATACGTCAGCGAGAAGACCGGCTCTTTGGACATGACAAGTACAAACAATCGATCATAACGTTTTTTACAGCCACATACTGATCGCGGGCTTGGATTTCAGAGAGGATTCCCGTTTGAGGACTGCTCTCTACCTTCGATTGTCACCCTCTATCAATGCGCTGGCAGGCGGCACTCCCTTCGATTTCTGAACACATTACAAAGTCTCCACAACTCTCGGTAATCATGATTAAGCGTCTATGTTGTCGGCAAGCAGTTCTCCTAAATACTATCTTACAAGGTTAGCTCCCAGGCAAGCTCAGGTGGAGTCCATTCGACAATCCAGTTGGGCGGCGTGCCATGCACAGTGTAGTTTGTGTTAAATCCTTTCTCCGAACTTTTTCTCCCACAAGTTGACTGATCATCTTGTGTATAAACACCATGGCTATCGGTGATCTTCTCTTTGATCCAACTCATCCACTGCATCCGGCTGGCTTGAATGACTGGGAAATGCTCCATGCTCTGATACGTCGACATCTCCAGGCTCTGATCGCCACTGACTTTGCAGGTTGCATCGACTGCTCCTTCAAGCCTATCGACGGGGATGACATCGGAGTCACCAACCAGGACGAGCAATGGACCTTTGAACTTCTTTCCACTGACTGCGGCGGCGTCGTTCCACTTCTGCACAATGCTGTTGTTGGTCCAGCCGGGCTTTGCAAAATCAGTCACAGAAGCAAAAGCCAAACTGTTTGTCGTGAGACATCCTTGCAAAGGCTTCAGGACGTTGTACCATCGATCGTAGGCGATGTCCGACATGCCTGAAGCGTTGTAGGAGGGAAATACGGTTGTGATGGCAGCGATGAGTGCGGGCTGAATACCAAGGATGGTTTGAGCCCAGAGTGGAAGAGACTGAGGCGCAGTTGCTGCGGCTTGCAAGGCGTCGCTAAGCAGATCGACGAATCCAATTGCCGGTGAAATTGTAACCGTGCCACGATAACCAGGCTGTGGTGAAGCTACCTGGCGCTCAGCAAATGCCCAGGCGACGCCACCGCCTTGTGAATGACCCATGGCGACAAAAGGACCATCTTTATCGAACTGGTCGGGAAAAGCGTTTCTGGCAGCATCCACAGCATATGCTACGTCGTTGGCGCCAGCCGGCCCAGCAAGGTACTCGTGTGACTGCTCTCCGTTCGGTCGGGTAGTGACACCGAGCCCAGCGTAATCGGTGGCAACGACTGCGAAGCCTTCGAGTGCAAGCGAGTAAGAAGTCATGAAGTTATACTGAAGGGACCGATAGTTGCTCGGTGCACAATCTTTGAAGTAGCCAGCTGTTCCGTGTGCCCATGCTACCATCGGGAATTTGGAAGAGCTCTGCAAATTCTGACCTTGATTGCTGTGCCATTTGCCGCCGTTGCTGTAATCGAACGGCGTGTACGGCCAGAGAACGAAAGCTGAGGCTGGCACAACGGTTCCGTTCAAATTCTGTGATGCGTATATGATGCGTGACATGGAAAGCCCCCCTGGCACAGTATAGTTGGTCAAATTGGTGTGAGCCTCTAGGCGGAGCAATGTACCAGGTTTTACCGAGGAGTTGAAACTCGCAGGAATGCTGTAGAAGTCATCCAACGGCTGGTTTGCGTGGGAACTATGCTCAAAGGTGATTCCGAGCTGGACCAGCTGCTGACATTGTGCGTCGCAGGTAGTGCTTTTGCTGATCAGTTGAGAAATGTTCTGAGCATGGCTGGAAGCAATCAATGAAAGCAAAGCAATACGGCTCAGAATACGCTGAGGAATGGAGCCTTTCATCTTGAACAGGGTCAAAGAAGAGATGATTGTTTATGCTTGACATTCTCAGAAGTGGCATGCGCTTCCTCGAGCTTGTACTTATACCGATCTTGAGCGCCATGACCACGCTCAAGAGCCACCTTGGTATGTATTAGTGCATCGTGTACAAAGTCGCATTTGACGGATCCAAGACCATGTACTAACCTTGAATTTGCCTCGAATTGAAAATGCTGCCAAGGAAGAGGTGGAGTTGCTGAGTTTAGGCCGCTTGGCAAGCAAATAGATAGCGGTAGTGTACGTATTCAAGCAATATTTCAGAAGTGCTACAAGCATCAAGTAAGCTAGATAGTGAATATTATTGGCGAGTGCATGATATTGGACGTAACAAGCTCATTGGGTGGTGGCCTTACACAATATCAGATCTTCGCGACGAAAGCGTTGATCGTATGCGAAATCTCGGAGTCGCCAAAATGACCGAATCCGAAATTGAAGCAGCTTGTCGAACCGAGCCTCGCTTACGGCGACAGCATCACAAATTCCATAAGTGGGTGCATGCCCTACGAGAACGTAATGTCAGGATCAGCCACCAACAACGATTCGCATGATCTTGTGCAGACCGTTGACACCACTCCAGGGCGCTGAAGCGAAGCCATAATCCTCACGCTGTGTCTTTATGCTGCAAAAGTGCATTCATGCAGAACCACAACAATCGCAGAAAGACTAAAAGGCCGAACTATCTCTTCGAAGCCCATCTAGCAGCACTCCCGCTTCGCCACCTACAGCCAGCCTGTTTCCAGCATGCTCTTCATCCAGCATGCCACTGACACGTTCCACCCAGACCGTCTGGAAATCAAATTCGCTGTTCAAGGCGACGGAGGAGTCCGGACGCTATCCTGGCTCGTTTCGAGAAAAGCCGGATTTCAATGACGACCTCTTTTAGTATTGGCATGTCTCAACGATAGAGCAGTAGCGACTCCATGGGTAGTAGTGATTAGTACGGTTCCAGACCGAAGAGGTTTCGAGAGGTGGCTACTAAGCAGCTCTAGCTATCCTTCATCTTCAGATTAATAGCAGTGCGCAAAATCCCCCAGATCACCAAGCTTTCTCTGGCCAGCCCTTGACGCCATCGGTCATTTTGTCAGGATTCAGCCGCCTAGCCTCCTCGACCTGCCGCATCTCTGAGAGATCCAATGGCACAGGATACTTGAACTCTTCACCGATATTCTCTATTCTGTTGATGCCGACACGTGCTGTCTCATGACGACCTTCCATCCAGCCAAAGCCGTACTTGTGCCCCTGCAGTTTCAATCGCCTTTCACGACCCTTCTTCGACAGCATCGATGTGTCTCTCAGATCTTCCAGCAGTCCGCTACCGTGACAGAGGTACAACAAGACCGATGATAAGGTGCTTGGCTTTCGTGGCAAGAACGGCTCTCGGTGGCTGCACATGACGATGAAAAACCCGACCAATCCGGAGAAGGCAGATATGCTGGAGAAAGTGAAGCCAATGATCCTGACAGAATTGATACACTGTGGTGCCTCCGGCAGTTGTATGCCTACTTCGGATAAAGTACTCGTGGTGCTGCTTGATAAAGACATCACGGTTGTGTATGTCAAATTGCTCAGCCAAGCTGGCTGGACAATGACTCCGAGTTGTATCAGGAATGCCGTCGTTGCTATCCACCAAACACCAAGAGATGGTGTCCGTCGTGTCATGTTGACGATGGGCGTACTCACGAAATCCAGCTTCACTGCATCTGACGATCCTACATTCTTGCCATTCGACCACTCTGCCAGCTCGTGGTATGGTTGCATCATACCGACATAGAGATGCCAATTTGAATACAATGCAGAACCGAAAAGCGACACAACTGTGTAGCATATCTTGATGGCAAAGTCTCTTTGCAGGATTGTGAAATCTCCGCCATTGAATACGGTATTGTAAGTGACTTGCTGCATGATGCCCAATAGGACGCAAAGTGGAACAACAAGGACGATGTTAAGACCGAGATACGTCCTGCCACGTAACCACCATGGATGTGCCTCGTTGGAGTCACGTTTCCAATGGTGCAAAGGCGCGTTCGTAGCGGTTTGGGTGGGATCCAGCAACGAGATCTGATAAGACTCATCTGAGTATGCTCAAGGCATATTCGATAAGCACCGACTTCATTGTCGATCGCTGCTTGAGTCTCGTATGAGCGCAGCCTTTGCATCTTTGAAAGTATGTTGCTCTCTGCAACCAGGGAAGCCAGTCCGGCAATGCTGGCAGGATCTCCATACACTCCGGAGGGTTGTTTTCGAAGCAAGAGAAGCCTGTCAATGCGAATACAGACGTGCTGACAGATACCACGAGGGCCAAGATCAGGAAGTACACAGTTGTTTCTGCTGTAGCTTCGGTGGGAGAATAGTCGTCGTTCCAATGAATCTTGATCATTGCAGAGGTGACTGTTGGCAGAACGCCGTACGATAGTAAGTAGGAGGTCGCTATACATGCGAGCGCTGTGTGCTTCTTGGGATGCCGCAAGGCTCGAAGTGGCACCAGCCACGAGAACGCGGCCAGATAGTCCTGACTAAGACTATCCTTCAGTGTGACTCCTTGCGGGCTAGAAAGATCTCGGAAAGGCTGCATGCGACATGCTGCCATATAGGATACTTCCCACATTAGTCCTGGAACGACGGCCAGTATCATTGGCACAAATTGCCAGAATAAATAGGATCCTGTACTCGCGGCGGAAAAGCTGAAAAGATTGCTGTCTGTGTGCTTCAGCACAAGCAAGATCGCAGAAAGAACGGTGTGCAAGGACGTGACAGCCACAGCACCTGCGATGTATGGTAATTTGAGGCTTGTAGGCAACCAATCTGGTTTTCGAGGTGCTTTATCATGATTGATGAGCTCAGTGGATGCTGCTATATATCAGCAATACCGCCAGAACGTCAGACTGTTCTGAACTGACCGATAGGCTCTAGAGATATCTCGATCTGATCTTGATGCATGATAGTGACGAAGCGACTCCTGGGTAATAGTTGCAATGCAAATACTGCTACCGTACAGCTTGAAGTCGACCGGCGAAGCCATTTAGCAAGTCGCTCGAACGCCTTTTATGCTCTTGCCGGTCATATTGAAGCAATGACCCCGAATCGGCAGTTCAGACTATGGCCAGCTCAAGACCTATCACCTTCGAAAGAAGGTGGAAGCTCATGATGGTGAATTGGGCTAAGATCTATATCGAGTATGCTAACGAACCTAAGGTTGCGGTCAGAGCTCTCGCACATCTCGTGGCGTCCAGCCAGGACACAGAAACCATGAGAAGACGGAGCTTCGTGCAGACGGCATAGCTCCAAACATAAATCTAACAAGGATCCTAATGAAGCTTGCAGCTGGTTGTGCTAACGCGATATAGCTTGAACTCCATTCGATTTCTCAAAATACTCAACTACTCAAACCCGGGGAAAGAGCGACGTCCTATTTTGGAGACAACAAGGGCTACCGGCTTAATGGTTGTACAACAAAGGTGAAAGATTAAGAGCCTATCCTGATAAGGTCTGCGATGAATAGCGCTTGACCCGGAACAGTAACGGATACGGGACATGAGAGAGTAGGTAGGTAGGTATCGATTAACCTATGTATGGCAAGAACAGCCGATAAGCTAATACTGTGGATCGCTACCCAAAGAAGCCTAGAATTGAACATGCTCGATGCTGCACAGCTTTCTCGCCGTGGTTTGACTTTCCAAGACCCTCCAGCATCTGTGCTGCGATCTTTATCTTCCGCTGTGCAAGACTGGTCTATCTGAAACATTCTGTGGGGGCCAAATCCAATCACTGCGTTACTCGAACCTGCAAATAACTTCTCTGAAGACATGCTGTCGGTCTCTCACCATAGCTATAAGCAGTGTCAAAGTATGGCAGAGACTGGCACTGAGGATGGAAATCACTTTGGGTGGTGAAATGATTGTTTTTCTTCGTAAGTCCGTAAACGTTTCATCACCAGGCAGACTTCCCAGCCCCCAAACCACAGTTGCCAGGTGCATGAGTCGACCCAAACGATCATTTCACCTTGCAGACGACCTCTTTCCCCGAGACGTGGACTGCAGCTCCGCATCCATTGCTGGAAGAACCCACCATATTTGCAGGCAAAGATCGCATCAGCCAATGGAGGTAAAGTAAGAAGGACGGCTCAAACCTATTCCAATGTGCTGGCTAGTGCTTCGCCTTGTTCTAGTCATAAGGCAAATGGCGCCGCTAAGATTGGGGCCAGGGTTTGCAAAACTCAATCCATGGGCTTGGCGAGCTATGATCCGGGGCCGGATCTGCGCCCAAAGGCAAAATGGCAAAATGGCTTGATATGGATCGAGGATGCCACGTGTGATATGCATGTATATGTATGAGCAGACAAGCAGGGGCCAAGAGCATCGTGAGCTTTTGAGCAAGGATATTGACTGTATGATTCACAATCAATGCAAGATTCTGCCTTCCAACGCATTAGGGGTATCTCGAACTATGCCTTTCCATCGCTATGCTTGCCTTAAGCACTTTTGCAAATTGCCCTTACCTTTTTATCCACCTGCCAATAGGCAAACTAGCTCCGTACCTCAGTCCTCCTCTGCGATCGCATCTTCGTCCCCACTATCGTGCTCTTGCTTGATGCTAGGTCGTCTCTTCACCATAGTACGACCAGATTGTCTTCGTGGCTTTTGCCTGTGCCCTGTATAGCCTACTATAACAGCGCCTTCGAGCTCAGGATCTTCAGCATTCATCAGCCAGGGCCTCCCGTCTTCGAGCTTTCTGAAGACGCCTGTTCTGAGACCCCACTCGACAAGGTCTTCATCGAGGTCCTCGTCGTGCTTGGTCAAGACCTCTTTCTCGTAGTGTCTGCCTAGATGTTCCATGCGCTCCTCCCATGCCTTTTCCTCTGGGTCCTGACTGCCTTTGCTTTTGAGGTCAATGTTTTCGGCATCAAAGACAAGATGGCAGATGCCGCAATAGCTGCGGCTTGGAGCTTTTCGTCTGATCTGCCAGCATCGAGCTCGGATGTTGTCAAGCTGGTCTTCGAAATTCGCTTCATCCTGCTTCGTGGGTTTGAGCTCACCGCTTTTCTTGCTTGGTGGTGTTGAACAAAGTGTTGGGTTGCGACTTGGTCCATGCATTCGTCTGCAGTGCTGTGTAAACAAGTCCTTCCTATTAAAATCGTTATAGATCTTAACGTCGGCATCTTCACGTTTGAGGTGAACTCGTGCTCTACAATTGCTGCTGATATTGTCTGGGCAGCAGTCGTCCATGTCGCAACGGAAGAAACCTAGCTGTAAATGCTGACAAGCAACATGTCTTTTCCATTCGTTCTTGTTTGGGAATTCCAGAGGACATCCGAAGTGGTGGAAAGCGCAAGGGAAGCTACGTTGAGATTTATCAGCAGCTGGAGATCTTGCCGCAAAGGTAGGACCCTTCTTGGCTTTTATCGTACGTTTGGTAGTCGTAGAGGAATTGGAGCGCTTGTGTACACGTGCGTTGCTATCTTGCACCAGATGGGAGAAGGACTGTCTTCGATGCTTAGGGCATTTAGTTGAGCGAGTATTAGTACTACTCGTGCGTGTGCGTCTTGGTGACTTTGTGGTGTAGTCTGAATCGCTTTCGCGGTCTTTTTCGACCATGTCATCGTCCGAGTTTGCGAGACCCCAGCCATACTCTCCAGACATCCCCCGTGAGAAGCGCACATGCTCATCAGTCGTCGAGCTTGCCATAGAAGAATTCGACGGCTCTGATAGCTCGAGTTCTTCAGGGTACAGATGCATTTCAGATGGCGTGTGCGCGAAAGTAATGGTTTCCTCATCTTCGAGCAACATTTCATGATCAAATGTCTCGTGCTGATTATCGTCGACCTCGACTTTCAAGCCTAGGTTTGAGTGTGATGGCACAATAGTCGGGGCAACCATATTTGCATTGTAGCTAATGAGTGTCGCTTGCGGTGCTGGCTGCCAGACAGCGTGATTGGAAGAGCTGTCTTGGTACATACGCGACGAAACGTTGTAAATTGGAGCTGAACCTGCAGCATAACGTATCTGAGTAGTCGAGGTACTTGCAGGTAAGACTGAGAAGCCTGCACCAGATCCTTGCGAAGGAGTACTGCTTCGTGAGTCGTTGGACGAACTGTACTGTCCCAGTTGTGCATGTTGGTACAATCTCCAGTTAGCATATAGCGACGAGTCGTTGATGCAAGCAGATTGGCTGATCGAATTGGGAGGTTCGGAGTGGTATATCTGTGCTTCATGCGTCAAGTAAGTAGTTTCAAGTGGCTGCCAATTGCCAAATTGAGTAGCTGTATGACATTCCTGATCAGGACCAGCCTCTACGGAGTATTGCCTCTCTCGGTCTGCGAAGTGTATTTGACTGACATTCATTGTAGCATCGGGTGTAGGGGTGTAGGAAGACTGTCAGTGCCAATGGATGATGTAGCCTTCGATGGGAGCAATGATGGGAAAGAGCTTCGAGGTGCAAGCGAAGCTGGACGCCATTAGTAGATCTAATGTTATTCAGTCCAAGGCACAAAATTGGCATAAGATGGCCTCCAGATGCATTGAGCTCCAGTGCAAGGCATTGTATTTGGTTTGGTGGCTGAATTAGGTTTGTGGACACCATTTCCGTGTGTCCTTTGGGGATAAAGGCAAAGCACGAGTTCGTATGCTGCAGGGGTATTCGGCCCCTGTCTAGAGGTCAAAGAGGTAGTTCGAGCTGCTGCGGTGAAGCACTTTCCATCTTCAGATTCTCGTCAATAGTTGACTTGTTCAGATGTTTAGCGGTTGCAGTAGATATCAAAGACTAATGCTGTCGCCAAAAATGGTATCAAGGCGAGTGCAAGTGTAGCTCAAGAGCTCTAGCTCCTCTAAGCCCAACCAAGAGCTCGTATTGTGGTTCGTTAGCATGTTCACATATGATCGAGACCCCAACCGGTGTTGGTGATGGCTTGACCCCGGCACAGATGGCACCACAGTCTGAACCGCGCGGTGCACATACCTGGTAGTGTTAGATTGTGCCAATCAATGGAAAGCTGAAAGCGCGTCATTCAAAATGTGATCGCTCTCTGTTGGCATTGGTCAGTGAAGGATATAGGTCTATCTGATGCAATCCTAGAAAAGTAGGAGACAGCTGCAGCGAATGGCTTGCTTTGCCTTTTCGGGCTCGTTTGATTAGATCTGCCACTCATTTAAGGTCGTCCACAACTGGGTTTTGGATGTGTTGGTTCACACACCAGGATTCGTGACATCACAACAGTGTGAAGAAGTAGAGCTTCGCATCAAGCGAAATGCGCCATCGTCTGGTCAGGAGATGATCAGCGGATGGAAAGATGGTCTGAGGTTCAAATTGGTACAAAGTTGAAGCTGAGGAAGGTCGAATGAAAACTAGAAGCGCCACTAATGTGTGATTGGTCCTTAGAAGCCGGCGACAGAATTTGACTCTCGCTAGGCACGACTGGAGCGATCCTGCCGATGTCGAGCGAAGGTATACCCGAGTGCTCGAGAGCGTTAAAGAAATGGTCTCGATCTATTTGCATTTCGTGGTCGGTAAATTGCAGACCGAAACTCTTTGTACTTTTGTGTGGTCTCGCGCATTATAGTCAGTTTGGACTGAAAGTATGAGAGCACATGTAACAACATCGATTATCAAGCAGGGAGTGCTGGATTAACGATCTAGATTTAGTATAGGAGTCTGGCTCTCGTCATGACTTGCCAATTTTGCATGGAAGTAAGTAATCCTAGATCGTGGTCAATACTAGTAGTTAAGCTCACTGCAGACGGGTCGCGCCTGCTCTTGGTACTAGCAAGTCGGCAAGGATCTCCAGCCAAAAGTGCCCGATTTGGATGGGGCGGGTACGCCTTCCCAAAGCACCCCGCATGCATTCTCTCAGCGAAGCCACACTAGGTGCCGGAATATGCCTGACAGTCGCGAAGCCTCAAGCCACCCACATGTGCGTCTAATGTACCGCTGCTGGCCCACTGCATGTAGCATAAGAAGTATCACGCCTGTATGAACAGCGAACATAATTAGCAGGGTGTTCCTGGCTGCTCATAGCTATAGCCAGTCAGGAGATGATCGCATGAGGAGCATCAAGGCAATCAACTTGGTCCCCTCTCGTTTGATGCGAAGAACAAGCGAGGCGAACTCGCTAATGAAATCCTAGACGAGGCATTACTGCTCACCACAAACAACTGGTGCCCACGAGCGAAAGGGTCTGGGAGAGCTGAAAAGACGGCCAAGGTGGTCAAATAGTTAAGTAGCGACGAGTATCTGTGTGGCCCAAACGAGTAGTTTGCATTCAGCTAGTCGTCTTAGCGAGGGTCAAATCCCTGCCTTCGTATTCACAGCTAGTAATATTGCCGTGGGCAGCAATAACAAAGCCAGCTCCATGTGGCTATTCGGCGCTCAGCGTTCATGTTTTCGAAGTATGACATTGGTCTTCTGCATCAAGCTGTTCGATGGTAGAAGAAAGGATGACCGCTTCGGCTACTAGGTTGTGCTTATATCTCGCGAACGCGAACTCTCATCCCACTTGAGTCATACCAATCATAGTCGTCTGAAAGTGCTCGGTCGCTTGCTGAGTCTTTGCTGGTTTCCTGTGTTGCACCTCGTCGCACATTTGTGGATGCAGGCCGAGCTGCGTCTTGTGCTCCATCCGTGGCTATATTCCTATCCGCTCGTGTATTTGACATTGATCTTCGGCGTCGCAGTGTTCGTGGAATTTCTTCGGGAAGTATAGGACCAGACTCTGCGCCTAGAAATTCGTCAGTATTCGGCAGCGTGGTGATCAATCACGACCCCACCTTCATCGATACTGAAACGGCTGCGACTCCTGCTGCGACCATGTCTAACATCCAACCCTAACTTTTCTTCTCTGACTAGTGGCTCATAGGTATAGATTTCTCTCATCGTTTCAGGATATCGATATTCTAGATCGTCGAGCCTATGTCTAGAGCTAGATCGCGCTGGATGGTAACGGTTGCGAAAACCTGATCGTGAAACAGATCGAGGAAGTCGGGTTGCCTGCTGAATTGGTCCATTGTAGTAGTTCCTTGGCCGCTCAGCCATCTCCTGACTTGAGTATGCCTGGTCTCGACGGTATCGAGATGTCCTACGTCTGGCAGGCGTTCCTGGTCTGCTCGCGACTAAAGCTCTATTGCTAATCAGTCCGAGACCTTCGACAAACATAGTTTCGTACATACCTCGGCTCGTCGACATATCGCAGCTCGACGCCGTCGTCTTCCTCATCAGAGTAGTCGTATGAGTTGCCTCTTGACTCGAGGTAGACAACCTTCTTGCGTGGTTCTGGGACGACATCGACATATCGATGGATCTCAACGCTAGGAACTCTGCTTCTTCGTGTACGTCTTGTTCGTCGTCGAGGCACATGCAAATCTGAGACATCGCTATCGGAACTAGAAATCTCAAGATCCTGACTTGAGTAATAGTCAAAATCAAAATTGCGACGTCCTCGTCGACTCGAAGATCGAGCTCTAGACAGTGGTCGCACACTTGCAGCACGAGATCGGGATCGTGCCGTACTTCGAGCTCGAGAACGTGCTCGGTGCTCCCGTTCGTCGTCGCTGTTGGTGCCCTCATCTTCGCTGTCCGTCTCCTCTTTACGGCATCTTCTACAAACAGTACGCTTTGGTAATTGACCTGGTGCGAGCGGGTGCTTGTAGTGATATCTTGGAGAACGAATTCGACCACAAATGCCGCATTTGTACTTTAGAGCATCGGGATTGGTCGTCATCGGCGTAAATGAAGCATGTCCAGGAATCGCTTGATTGAATAGAGCTGGTGATGGCAGTGCTGTAGGAATGATTGCATTTGAGCTGGAGCCTGGGAAATTTGGTTGATTGCTCATTTGTGGTTGTGGCATAGGCTCGTTCCCTGGAGGCACAAACGGGTACATTCTCGGATGTGGCTCGGTGTATCGTGATACCAATGCTGAGGATTGCTGAGGCTGGGGATGCGATTGAGGAAAGTTGTTATTGTGATTGCCAGGCACATGCATACCAGGAAAGGGCATCGGAAACGGTGGCATGAAATGACCATGCTGTTGATTCTGGAAGAATTGTGGCGGACCATTCCCGTTCTCGGATGGGTTGAAGGTGGGTTGTTGTGCCATTGTTGGCTGTGGATTTTGCTTCCTGGCTGATCTAGGTTTCGGTGTGTTTGATCTCGACTGCGACGCAGACACTGAACTTGGCGCTGGGCCTGTAGGTAGATGAGGACTTGGTGCTGACGGTTGATTGCCACCACCAGGATCTTGGGATCGTTGCCTAAGGTCACGAAAAGCTTCAGCAAGTTTCTGACGAAATGAAGGCACAGCAGGTTTGGCTTTGACACGATATCCCAGGCCATCAGGACCGCGCTCGATCCAATGTGAAGGCATCGAGTCAAAGCATGCCGTGATCGTTGGTACAGCGAATGCGAGCATAAGTTCGGATTAGACTTACCTTGACGGAGCACTACCAGGAGGATAGTATGGTTGTGGAAAATACTGATATATCAGTCTTCCACCATGCCAGACAGGATACATTATTGATAATGCAAAGAGGAATAACAAACTGGGACCCAGGGTAAATGTGTCATAGCAGGGAAGTTGTAGCCTAGTTGCATTTTCACTCAATTCACGCCCATACTTGCCCCAAACAATTAAAAGTGCTAGAGTGTCAGAAAGTGAAGTGAAAGTCATCCATGCGCATATTTTGACCTTCATGCTCTCTACAGCAGAGTTCTGGAGCGATCAGATTTGCTTCTCACGCTTGTTGCATTCGCTGCCATTATCCTAACAATCTCGATGATGAGTGGTGATGTTTACCACAGAAGTCCCATAGAATCTATGTTAGCAAGAGGGATTTGTAGCATCTAGGGAGTCAGAATATGTAGCCTAATCCAATACGGAATCTTGCATTCCGAGCAATCATCGATCTCAACGTAACGATGCTGACACTTGATTCTATATTTTGAAAAGGACAGTGCATTTTAGGAAGATACGAAGGTGTCAAAGAACCGTCGAGTTGAACACGACGCGTCTAAAGAGAGCTTGAGTCACGATCTTGGCATTTATGGGTACTCTGTATGCTGCTGTGCTCTGATAGGCATCAATCTCGTGCCCGTCGAGCCCCAAGCCATGCGAGATTGACGTCGTCGTGGCTTGGATGTCTCCACTCTTCGTAGTTTGTTGATGATCAGAAGCCGCAGACACACGCAACAAAGTTGTTGGTAAGTGTCCTTTTGACGCCTCTTGCTCTCAGAATTACGACTTCTCGCAATGGAAAGAGAACTAGACACAAGTTTCTGGCTGCTTTAGAACACTTCTTGAACTCTGACGATAGCAAGCAGAGCCTATCATTATGCCATTCAATCAGGACGACACCAAAGTCTATCGGCAAGATGTTCATACCCAGGGACAGACTATGTCTACGGACGAGCGAAGACGACTACTGGAAAGATATCTGCCAAAGCCTGGCGAACTCGGCCCTAGACCTCAAATTCAACAAAAGCGCAAACAAGGTAGAAGGAGGAGAGTCAGACCATTTCTTAGGCAGAAGTTGCACCTCTTAATCTACCTGATCATACAGCTAACGTTCGGCATCTTCATACGCGTTCGACAAATATTATCAGCACTTTTCCAGAAGTTCATAGCAGTACGGCACTATCACCATCGAACACCTGCGTATATACAGAAAGACCTCAAAGGCCTGAGCCGATTGCCTGAACATTTGTCTGTCATTCTAAAGTACGATGCAAGATCGGATGATGGACTGGAGACGCTGCTGGACGAGGTTGCTGAGCTATCGGCTTGGTCCGCAGCAGCAGGAATACCACTGCTAAGCGTCTACGAAAAAACTGGCGTTCTGAAGCAATATATCTCAGCTGTACAAGAGATAGTGCAGCAGAAGCTAGTATTGTACTTTGGCACGTCTCCATCTGCACCTGCGCTTGGTGTCTACGCGCCAAACTATCCCGTCCTACTACCTCCACCTCCACCTTACGAACACTCGAGTGGTGTGATCAACGGAACAAGCACAAACCTAAATCTCAGTCTGCTATTGTTATCTGAATCCGACGGAAGAGACACGATCGTCGACCTTACACGGACGCTCGCTGAAATGGCGCAAGCAAATAAATTGCAACCAAAGGACATAACTGTCGAGCTTATTGACACAGAAATCAGTGCAAGCACGAGCATACCTGCATCTCCGGTAAAAGGTCAGCATTGGGGGATTCAGCCAAAGACGAATGGCGTCAAGCACAGCCCGAGCACGCTGCCACCGGAGCCAGATCTGCTTATCGTGTTTGCACCATATATCAAGCTAGATGGTTATCCTCCGTGGCAGATACGTCTGACTGAGATCTTCTGTGTTGGCGACAGCGGAGGAGATGTTAGTGGCAGATCGAGGACCAGAGTCGAATATCAGGGCTTTTTGAGAGCTCTATGGAATTACGCTGGTGCCGAATTTCGGTTTGGTAGCTGAACATTCAATCAAAGATATGAGCAATCGAATTTCGACTTTTATGACTTCAGCTTCGTAAGATTTCATGTCCAATATATGCAATGTGCAAGAATGAGCCTGGGTGAAGTGCAAGGCCACCCAATAGCTCGGCCGAACTTCGACCAAATCTGCTGACAAATCTTTCCGAGCTATACCAAGACAACTTGAGCCCAACGGGCAATTGCTTCGAGCAATGAAAGCTGTACGGAAAATTCCTACACATTTCGAACGCGTGCTTTGTAACTCTAGCTTGCATGTTGTCAAAGTGATAAGTATGCTCCACCCACGGACGACAGATAGCATGTATGGAGCAGGCATCGTCCGGTCGAGGCAAAGCTATATATCTACGCAAGCAGAATGCTCAAATGCATATGTGCACTAGAACGATAGTAAGACTTTACCAGCAGACGATCTTGTGACTAGTCTTAGATAATCGTCAACATGGCAGCAAGTTCACCCATTCTCCTTATCCTCGGATCGGGTCCGAAAGTTGGTGCAGCTGTTGCCAAAAGGTTCTTGAACAACGGCTATCGAGTCGCAACAGCATCGAGAAGCAAGTCAGACAAGCAGGAGACCGAGGCTGAGCTGAGCGTCAAACTCGACCTCTCACGACCACAAGACATCCCTGGTGTATTCGAGAGGGTGAAGCAGGCGTTTGGCGCTGCACCAAGTGTTGTGATACATAATGGTCAGAACAAGTTTACTTTCATTGAGCACGCTGACTTAGCTCAGGTTACTCAGTGCATTCCTATGCTAAGGACGATCCTCTGTCCAATGTACAGCTTGAAGACTTCAACAAAGACATCAGCGTCAATACCACTTCCGTACTAATAGCTGCCAAGTCAGCGGTCGAAGGCTTCAAGACACTTCCTACACACACCAAGAAGACCTTCATCTTCACCGGGAACGCCTTGCCTGTGATGGCGTTACCTGGCATCCTGACTTTCGGTATGGGTAAAGCTGCTGGTGCTCACCTGATCATGAGTGCTGCTTCTGCATACAAGGACAAAGGCTATAGGTAAGCATGAGTTTGTGTATGCCTCAAACACATGCTAATTACTACTTAGATTCTACTTTGGCGATGAACGCAACTCAGATGGCAGTCCTTGCTTTCAAGGCACAGATGGCGAGGCACATGCTGAAGCGTATTCATACCTAGCTGCACTCGATCGACAGGATCCGTGGTACTATACTTTCACTAAAGCTAATCCCACGTACGTCGACTTTGGTGGACCGAAGATGTAAATGTTGTTGCTACCGTGCCAGTCCTGTCGGTGCATCTCGCCGAACAGAATCGTACGTTTCCATAACTCGGTCTAATTTGTGCCAATATTGGCAGGACACGTCATTGTTCCTGAAGTTCAGGAGGTTAGATGTGTGTGCTCTGCTCGAGGCAGTTGGCACTCATTCTGGTAGTGACTCAAATATTTTACCGTCTAAGGAAGGTGCACAAATCTCAACGGCATCAACGTCGACAAATCAGTCATTGGTTCCTTCAAATGGCCGCTCCGATCATGCTATTTCATGCTGTTGATGGGTCAGAAGCAAGATCTGAGCGGCAACATTACATACCTAGACACATCTGTCAAGCTTGACTTCATATCTCCTTGCACAAGCAAGGTCTTGGTATCATTCTCTATCTTGCAATTCCCGCATTGAACATGCTAGTGCCTATTCCGTATCAACACTATAAAAGTGCGCTGCTTGCTCCGGCATTCATCTTTCTGTGGTGCTCTCGATGCCCCTGCTCAAACACAGGGTCCTACAGTACTCCGCCCAACACTGATCAAAAAGTGAAGAGGTTACGATACCCACCATGCACTTCCTCTTATCGCTACTCCGGTCATACTGCTGATCTCCAGCCACCTACATTTCCCCAGATTGCGGCAGCCCACGTGGTGTCTGCTAACAGTGCAATAGCTCTGTACCACTTTCACCCGGTCTCTCTACATCATCCTATTGGTCCGCTCTGCTCAGTGCAATACCATTTGCTATCCAACCCCCCGGATTTCCACATCTTCACGTGCTAGCTCGGATGGCGCAAGGCTATCTCGTACTTATACCTCAAGGCGCTTCCCACACTACCAGATTTCGTTTGCAACCTTGCATTATCACTGACATTTTCGAATCTTGTCTTCGTCTTTTGCATCTATTATTGTATCTGCTGGACAGATTTATTCCTTTGCAGCGTTCAAATCGAAATTCCAACATTGGGTACAAGGTAAAGCAGAGAAGCGAGATGGCAAGAAGCACAAGATGGCTGATCATGCTACAGAACATAATACCTTCACTACACACCAACGAAAATGCAAATTCAGGTACCGCAAGGCTCACAAGCCATGACCGCTGGTCGGTCATTGGTCAAGGAGGTCATTGAATCGCCGAAATCTGGCTTTAAGCGAACCATCATGGATCGCAAAGACACCTTCTCTTTTGACGACTACTTGTCCGAGCATACTCCCTCAACAGCACCAAATCATGCCATTGACCTTGACAAATTCTTTGGTACAGAGCAAGATCTAGACGACGATGCACCACTACAACTCTGTCACGATGACCTCAATTCTGACATAGCTCCTAATCTTTCTGATTTCGCGCCTTTGCGATCAACTACAGGTGGCAAGTCGATGTCGCTTGGTCTTAACGTACCGCCTACTCCACAGGGTGTTGACTTCGCTACAGACACCGAAGGCGAAGATCGCATAATGCAAGACTGTTCTGACAGTGCTAGCGAGTTCTCGCCAGAAATCGAGGAAGACGATGAGTCAGGATCAGAGACGACCTTGATTCGTCCAACTCCCATTCGCCCACGAACGAGCGTGAAGAGGTTGCCATCATACACACTCGACCTGGAGCCGTCTGAAGACAGTGACTCCGAGTCCGACGACGATTATGCATATGGTCTATCAGCTGCCACAACCGCTGAGGACAACATTCAGCACGAAGAGCAATATGATGATGCATTCGCTGCAGCTTTTGCGCGTCACAACGGTTTCGGTGGTCAAGTCGAGCAGCCAGCTTAGAATGCTGAGTCCGTCCGACACCCAGCAACTCCTCCTCGAAAGTCGACCTCAATGGTGAAAACACCTGCCGCACCAGTGAAGCCCGTCGGCATTTACAAGAACAAGAAGACTGGTCCTGCACTTCCTTCACCAGTTGCAAACTTCATCAAGACGAATCCTGATATTGTCTTCGGCTACCTAGCAGGGCTTGAGCATCAGGTTGAAGCATTAGCACAAGAGTCATATGAAGATGTGAGCGAAGACGAAGGTCTAATTACCGCAACACACCTCGAAGATCCATTCACTGCAAACGATCAGTCGATGTCAGACTACCCGACCACGGTCGAACCGTACCTACTGTCGACCCCATCGCGCCCAAAGTGGTCTGACTACCCGATCCGCACGAACACAAGCACCTTCGCTTCACCGCCTCCTGTTCGTCGTGCAGCTCCATCTACAACAGCTTCATGGTCAGCGCCTTCTACCCGTACCTACTCCACAGCGGTCTCGTCACATATCTCCACGCCTGCCTCTTCTTCCTCCTCCTCCTTCTCTTCTCACCCCCGCTTCGGCGGTAAGGGCCTCTTCTCTACACCTACGAAATCCTCGGCAACATCAGTCAAATCTTCGTCTGGCTCATCAATCAAGGAGAACCCTGAACCAGTCCCTCTTACGGAGGACAAAGATCTGCAAGTATTCATCGAACCAGACCTCAACATCACCTATTCAATTAACCACACAACCACAAATCCTGACACTCGTCACCGCCTCGCTACACCCTATCCAGCCCCAAAGGACATTCTCCTTGCTTCCCGTCAACGTTACTCCCACGTCGTTGCGGAAGCACGTCGCCTCGAGGCTCTGGGCATCGAAGAACGAAAACGCCGCGTCCCATGGACGATCTTCGAAGATGACCAAGTCATCAAGTACATGCTCGAGATTCGTCTCGATGAGTCAAAGAAAGGCGAAGCAAGATTCGAAGAGATCGCGCGACGCATGGAGGCAGATGGTCTTGAGCCACGTTCAAAGACAGCAATCAAGAACATGTGGTGTCGTGTTGGACGAGGTAGATCTGGGTACGATGAACGAAAAGGCATGAGACGAGATGCACGATTCGTGGTGAACAAATGGAAGGCGAGCGAGGATAGCCCACGAAAGAGAAGGAATTATACGAGCAGAGAGAAGAAGACCACTATCATGGTCGAGGAAGTCATGGATGATGGACGGCACTTCACTTATGAAGAGGAGATTGTGTCGGAAGAGGAGTAAGGTTATGTGACGAACTTGGAATGACGGAATTGGATGAGTTGTTGTTGGATGCCGTTGTTGTTGGTGTGTTGCGTTCTTGTTAGGTCGTCGTCGCTGGTCGAGGATATGACTGTCACTCGTTACTGTTGCGTTCACAACCTCTGTGTATACATGTCGAGCTGCAAGATTGTACAACAACTCAACAAACAAGACCGACCTAGAAAAGCAACAAGCGATAGAAAATCTAGAAATGCATGTATTGCAACCAAAACATGTTCTTCGTTGCTTCATTTTGTAGCTCATTGGTCGTTACTCATGGTGAATTATGCAGGCCTGGTTTCTTTCGCTACAGCATGACAAAGCTCAACCTCAATGCCAGCATTGAGAAGAACGCTAATCCACAGTCTTTGCGTATCGCTTAATCGATCATTCTCGCTCTTGACCTCAGCAAACATGACATGTCCTCCATGTCCACTCTCGTCGAGCTTCCACAAGAACAAATCAGGTACACCTCCACCTCTTGCACCATATTCCTGTGCAAGCACTCTCATCACAACACCAAGCTTTCCTGTACCGTCTCTAGTAAAGCAATACACAATCTCAATGAGATCTTCAAGCTCGTATTCCTCCCAGCGCACGCCTACGATGCAAGTCTTGTTTTCACGATGTGCGTCCCATGTCTGTCTGAGGAGTTGTTGTGCTCTTTTTGAGTCTGCGAGCTCGTTGATTCGAGCATTGATCTCGCTGATTCGTGCTGAATAGAAGGCGTCGGTATGCAAGTCCAGAGGACAAGTCTGATAAGCTGTTTGGAAGACGTTGGGTACATAGACGTCGAACATGATGTCGTAGAAAAGGAGGCCGAATAGGCAACGTAAAATGCCACCTTCGCTGTGATAGCCTTTGTAGCCTAGTACCTTGCGATAATGGCTCAGGCACATTGCTTCGACAGATACGTGCTCTTGAGTGTCTAGCTCGTCTAGCCACGTGGTCTTGCCGCCTCTCCTGCCACCATTTGGAGTTGAGGATCGTTGTGCAGGCTCTTCTTTCTGTCTCTCTCTAGATCTGGAGTCACCAGTGCTTTCAGTACGATGAAGGGAGCTTCGCCGAGCAGGAGTCAACTCTCGCTCTGGCTTTACGATCTGTATACCTTCCACATCTCTCTCTCGAGCCTTCCCCAGTCCAACATGGCCAAAATCATGCTGCTCCCGCTTCGGAATTTTCAATTGCTTCTCAAGCTTCTTTATCCGCTTCTGCAGATCATAATGGTAGATAACGTGACATTCATTGTCTTGCAGTCCTACTTGACATGTGTTTAGGGCTTTGCGCCTCCATTTTTTCTTCTGGACCTCCTTGACTTCATGAGTATAGCCTGTTACATCCCACATGTAGTGCTCCTCCAAAAGTGCTTTTCTTTGATACCAGGCTCCTCTTCGTGCTGCATGAAATAGTCTCTGATCCAGCAATTCTGTGAGCAGCTGGTGTTCACGCTTATACTCTTTCCTTCGTGCTAAAGGCCACAAGCCTTTGTGCACGATGCGTGTATATACCCAAGCAGGGCTGAATCTTCGTAAGTAAGCTCCTTCACCACTATCATAAATCTTCTTCTCCTTTTCCTGCTCTTTTGCCAGTAAGGTTTTCCAGCGAGAATAGATAGCTTCGAAGATATCGTAAATGATATCGATCTGTTTGTGTACGGGCATTCGACTGAACTCGATCACATTGTCAACACGAAACTGAGTCCGCAGACTTGCCTCAAACTCGAGCAAGAGATATCGTGATTCGAAGATTGTGGCAGACCGGCTTACAAAATAGGTCGGGAAGTTTCGACGTGAGATTTTGGCCAAGATCAAGGTGGTCAAGGACTTTTCTGTCCACTCTGTGCTGCGATAAAAGACGAGATGTACACGCTCGAAGAGCTTTAGTGGTATTAGAGACAATCGTATGCATTTGCCAACCTGTGTAAGGATTTTCTTTGTATAGTGCTCATCCCTGTTGTTCTTGATTGGTGTGCTTGTACCACTTTCAGCATCACCTTCATCTTCTTCCGCCTGTGAGAACTGTTCCGTACCATTGCTTTGTATCGACTCTTCCGTTTCCGACCGTTTCAAGAAGTCCAAACCAGTCTGCTTCCCACTTGTCGTACGTAGCTTCTGTAATAGGTCCCTCTTGTTCTTGCCTTGCACCTTTGCATCTTTTGCAAGAACTTTCAGCTCATCTAGCAAAAGCAAGCTGCTTGCTTCGTCGAGGGTGCTGATGTGGTCGTCGCTGAACTCCGCAAATTGGAACGTGGTACCTAATGGCTGGGCATCTTCCGGCAGCACGGCCTCACCTGGAAAACTCGTGGCTTGCTTTTCTACCTTAGGCAGATCTCGAAAACCTTGCAGCTCATTGATCGCAGTGTCCATGTCAGCAATATCACTGTGGTATCCCAGACGAGTTACTCGATGCCATGCCGAAGTCTTGCGTAGAAAGAGCCTGACGTATAGATATTGTGCCTCGTATGTAAGCTGATTCCACTCAGAGAAGACAATCTTCTCCGCTTCATCGAACAGATGTTCTTCCTCTTCAAGCACGGTTTGCAGAGCCAGATTAAATGCATCGACGTATATTGAGCTTCGGCCTCGAACCCAACTGGCATTATCTAACCTTTTTTGCAGATTCCCTGATGCATCCTGATCCTGTCCTGCCTTGTATGCCTCGTACGCTTCAATGGCCTCCTCATCGGTCTGTATCGGAGGCAAAGCTGTCTCTAGCTGCGTTTGTGATGATTTGATCTCGACATTGCTGATGTCTTGGTCCGCATCTTCTTGGTCAATCAGGTGTGGCTGTGAATAGTGGTCCCTCTCAAAGCCTTTTGTCCTCGACTTCCTCGGCGATGGTAACTGAATATCTCTATCGTCAAGTCTTCGGCGCTTTGCAGCAGGACTCGGGAATGCATCATCATCCTCATTGTACTTGGTCGAAGGAGGATGAGGGATTTTCTTTGAGCTACTGTGCATTACTGCATTGTTGTTCCGAAATACATTGTGAGATGATGAGGAAGTCTGCTCAAGCACCATCACAACACGAGAACATGTCACGAACCCAGCAATGCAGCCAGCCGATCCTTTGCAGACGTCGGGCGGCAAGAGCATGCATGCTCTTTCCTTCTTTGTTCGACGCGTTAATCAGACGCGCAGTCACGAGTCATGACGTCAATCATGCTGAATGCAAGCATCGCCAGAGACAAAGAGAGGTATGATTTTGGAGAGCAAGCTGGATTCAAACCAGCAACTGCTTATAGCACAGCTAGTATCTCGCGATAGTGCTACATGTTCGCCGCTTGACGGACTACTAGAAAGGCGAGGAGATTTCGAGACGGCGACTCAGATGTGGGGTCGTACTTGCTAATGAATAAAAATACGCGTCCGCGTTTTGCTTGTGGGTATCGCTACAGCAGCAGTGTAACACTCGACGGAAAGGAATGTGAAGAAGGTTGTATCGACTGTGGAGAGCAGAAGGGGTATCGTTGTTGTACATCTAACAGAGCTCTTACCATGACTCTACAAAATGAGCACGCAATCACCATTGTGCTGCTCAGAGCAAATATCCCAACCACGTCCCACCAGCAGGCTGCACCATGCTAGCCTCGAAATTATTCCAGTCCGCCAAAGTAAAGTTCCAATCCTGATTTTCAAACATACTCGCGTCAATAGGCATACTACTGTTCGTCAACCATGAGCCTCCTTGTGTATCAAAGCCATTCTGCGGGTTCAGCATATTGGTCATGTAGCCCTGTTGTTGAGCTGCTTGTTGCTGCTTAAATGCTTTCACCCGCAGGTTCTGCTCTTCGTTCTGATACTGTCCAGCGTTCTGACCAAAACTGCTATCATGCACCATAGTGTTCATACTATCAGCACGGCTTGCTGGACTTTGCTGCGTGCGATTGAATTTGTCTACATCTGCTGAGAACTTGTCCAGAGAGTACTTGATTTGTTGGGTGCCTTGCGAAACATCTGCGATCTTTTCGTACTCTTGAGGCAGCGCACCGGCTTGACGATACTGATGCCAGACCTTGAGCTTCTGGAAGGCTTGCACAAACATCGCTGCGGGCGCAAGGGGTGCTTTTGGTGATGCCTTGGCATTGAGTCGGTCGATAATAGCATCGATATAGTATTCGACTTTGAGGTCAGGAAGAAAAATGTCAGCATATTTTGATTTTGTGGCTCTCAAGGCGCCGTCAAGACGGATCATTGCAACGACGCAATAGGCTGTCCACACTACTGCTAGACATGGGAGTTGACTGAATGATTCAGCAGGGAACACGTTGAGGAAGCCTTCCAGAGCTTGTTTCATAGCCACGACGCATTTAGTGATACCCTCGAGATGTAATGGTGTTACGAAGTCCTTGAGCATCTTTTGATCGTCGACAGCGCCAGGTCGTCCACTTGGTGGTCGGAAGTCGTCAATGTTGTGGTCTGTGTGCAATGCGATTTCATGAGCGTATATTGATAACGTTGCTGAAATGATGTTGTGATAGCCTGGCTCGAGACATTGTAACGAGTCCGCAGCCCAGTCGTCGATCCGCTGCTCGAAGACTCTCAGTGCATATTGTGTAGATGAGTCCTCAATCCTGACGACACTAGCAGGATCAGTCATATGGAATGATCGTGCTACGTCTTCCATGATCCGGACTGCTTTGACCAGGGCACATAGAGTTCGGTCTGCCGGTTGTGCAACTGGAGACGTTTCGAAGAAGTCGAAGCACTCTTGTATATAAGGGCTGAAGTTGATCATGGTAGGATGACGAAGCGTTGTCGAGACACACATACCACACCAATAGCAAGCCAACCATGTCCGTCGTAAATCTGCCTCTTCCCAAGGATCACTTGTTAGAGGTTGCTTCAGGCGCTTGCTCATGCCAAGGTCGTGTGCCATGACGATAGCGCTGTGTATGTATTGATTGAAACCGATGTCCTTGCCTTTTTGGTGCTTACCTACCCATGTCGTCGCCACCAGCAGAGCCTGGACAAGCTCAACTGATCGCTCAAAAATGAAGAATATACGATGAGCAAATTGAGAAGCAAGCTCCTCGACCAGCTCATTGTGCACTTCAGGAATGACTTGAATGCACCCTGCAGCGAGAACAGCCAGAAACAGCATAGGCTGAGATCTCCTTATGGACTCTGCCCTTGTGCCAGGTCGAAAAGCGACAAGTGGGAATTGAGGATTGAGGTCTTTCATGAAGTTGTCGAATATGCGGTCGGCCATGGCGAAGCTGAGAATGCCACGATCTATCACATCTTTGTATGACTCGTCGTCGCTACGTATTTGTGGTAGAGCCGTGGCAATATTTGAGACTGCTGGCTTGGGGAATAGTGGGAAAGGCTCCTTCTCCTCCGGACTACTCACAGACGCAACTTTGGTGCTCCCGCTGCCATCAGTGATGACAGGCGACTGTTGAGGAGTTGGACCATTTTGCGACTTAGCCAGAAGCGATTGAGTTAGAGCATTAATTTTCTTCTCGAGTTCGGCAACTTTGTGCACTGTTTTTTGGCGTTTTCGTGCTGGACCGGGCATTACACATTGGCGATTGACTTTGGAGCATGCTAGACATGCTTCTTGACCTTCGACCGGATTGCAGCGAATCTTCATATTGCGACAAGCTTGGCAAGCACGGGAGCGCTTTTTCCGCTTCTCACCCTTGAGTGCGCCATCTTGAGAACCTTCTTCGCCGTCGTCACTTTCGCCGGAGAGAAGGTCTTGATCGCCTGAAGCTTGTTGTGCTTGAGCGGCTGCCGCGAGCAGGTCAGGTGAGATATTGTCCTGCTTATTCTGGTTTGAGGATGTGGAGTTCTGCCGTGAAGCCGACATGTCAGCCGACAACGGAGGAAATCCCAGGTGAGCGAGAGTCACGTTGTTCATGAGAAGCGTGCTAAATGCTGCGTTGTCGACAACAAACACATTATGAAGCGTATCACACGTAGATTGATGAGCGGAATCAATTCGTTTTCGGGACCGAATCAGTGATGATGATGACACATCGACGAGGACACAGGTGCAGGGGGAAGGAAGGAACTACTCTAGACGGGCCTGAACCGTGAGCTAGAGAGGATTGGGATCGTTCAAGCTTGGCAACATAACAGCCCAATGAAGCTTCAAAGGTCAGTGCTTTTGATAACATTCTCAAGAACAGCAGCTTTAGTATCGCAGTCGCTCCATCGAAGACCATGTCAGGGTAGAAAGGAGATGATGCGAGTCAAAGGAAACATATCGAATTGGCGAGTATCAATAACATCTAGCTGCCTGTCCAACCAGTTTAGCGATCAAATGCTTAGCCAGGGTTTGCTATAATGGCGAGAATGCTTCTAGCACACCTAAGGCAGTATATTGCTTGTCACGTTAACTTCGATATCTTGCTCTAATTACCAATGGTCATGTCTTGTGTTTCCAATCGTGCTCAGATCGCTTCGCAAACACCTGTTGTTACAGATGTGCTCAAACTCGAAGGTCGAACAGCTCGACCTTAAACGTCATTTTCCGTGGCAGGTGCTGCCGCCAACCAATGAGATGGGCTGCTATAGGCTTAAAGCACCACCTGCCACGCGTACTAACCAGCTTTGTCTGAGCCTAAAGTCTGGAACAGCAGCGTGGCAGGCAAGGGTTCACTCTGGTTTGTGCCACTGATTGTGTCGACACATTCAATGCACAGCCTCTCTTGTCCTTGACATTTGTCCTCATTATCTGACATCCTCTGTATCTGTTAAGTCAGTTGCCGTCACTACCACTAACAACCGATCGCTTCCTCGACAAGCTCCCCACACCTCTCCTCCGCGACCTCAAGTCTGTCGCAAGAACAGCTTTCTGTCGCTTAACATGGCACCTTCTCAGCTTTCGAGCCGACAATATGTTGGTGGTGTCGATGGTGGCGTCGATGATGATGGCTGGTGGTACTACAGCCAAACAGCCTTCATCGTCAAATGGGTTGTTACTGGTGTCATCATAGTTGCTCTGCTGGCATTCTTCCTTGGTGGATATTGGCATGTGCAGAGAAGACTGAAGAAGAATCAACCACCGTTGCGATATCACAAGGTAAGCGAAATCTAGCAATCGCTTTCGCGACGCATACTGACAATCTTGTAGTGGATGGTCGGTCGACGACAGCGAACCATGTACCCACAATTCTTTCCACAAGGCACCAGAGTCTACTACCATCATGCACCATACGGTCATGGCCCAGCTGTCCCGATGAATAACTATGGTCCAGCACCTCCAACATATGCTGAGCACGATTATGTTCCTCCATATGAGCCTCCTCAGGGTGGAAGCAAAGTGAATCCAGATCAGAACTACGAGAACGTGCCGCTGACTGGACCGAGTCAGCCTGCAGCTGCGTCATACCGATGAAGGATAGTGGATGGAGGGAGGTACTTGCGATAGATGGATTGGGTCTCACGATTGATGTATAGTAAAAGCGTGGCGTTGAGGTCGGACGGGTCATCTTTAATGTATCTCGGTAGATTAGAGCCAAAAACCTCGGTCATACCATGCCTCTACAGGAACAAATCAACCGCTCCTGCACTACAAAAGATGATTATCAATTTTTAACAAGGAGGGTTGACGAGTATACAGGGAGCTTATGTACACAACAGTGGCCCGTCTTCAGATTGGCGGTCTCAGGCGTCTCGGCATTTGCAAAATTGTTCACCGAGGAGGGCACTCCGTTACAGTGATTTTCGATATACCTAATGCTGGCTAAACATGCAAGCGCCTCGTTGAGCTGTTGCGCCTTCTTCGATACCAGCAATGCGCACCTTCCCTCAACGCCCTTGGTCAACGACTGGCTGCTAATCTAAATCCATATCGTCGTTAGCCTCATCATCACTGCTCACCGCCTCAAAGTTTTCAGTCACATTACTGACACTACTGGGCGGATCAAATCGTCGCGCAAGCTGGCTTACAACATCATCAGCGATGAGCTTCTCTTGTGCTTGCTTTTCCCGGACTCTTCTCCTCGCCTCAATAACTGTCTTTCTGACTGCGTCATGGTCCTCGTCCACACTTATGCTGACAGGCTCGCAATATAGCACTATCTGCATGTCTGATGCGGGGTTGTGAACCGTGCCGTTGGGTCGTAGCAGATGGTCAGGTATCTTGGTGTGTTCTTTCACGTCATTTGAGAAAAGATTGTCTGCTTCTCGAAGAGCTGCTTCTTCCGCTTCTATCGCTGCGATTTCTGCATCGAGATCGTGAACCCAGACTCGGTCATCCGTGTCATCTACTGGCATCATATCGTCCTCGCTGCCATGGGGGATCCATGCTTGGGAATTATGTCGGCTTGCTTGTGCGCTGTAACGACTTAACGAGGCCTCCGAGGGTGTGACATCTCGGAAGTCTCTTGGTGGTGCTGCCGATGGTCGCTTGCTGTCTGCTGGTCTTAGAAAGCGATTGATCCGGGAAGGTAGAGACTTACTCAGGCGCAACTTCTTCAAGTGATGTGAGATGACATTGTTCGTCTCTATTTCATCGTCCTCTTGTGTGGAAGCCTTTCGCTTGTAGCCATGAGGGATTGACTTGGGCGAGACTGGCGGCGAGTAGTGATTATAGTAGTAATGTTCTCCAGCGGGTACAGCGGTCATTGGATTGGGGGTTACAACTCTTCGACGATAGATTTGAATCTCAAACTCCTCGCTAACCTTTCTGCACCATCATCCCTCGCATGCTACTGGTTTGCGACAAAAGTTGTCGTGCAGATCGAGTGTGCTTGCTTACCGAAGTGCTTGGAAGCAGGCAGAACGGACTCGATCTATGCTTTGCGGAGAACCGTTGAAGCGCGCATTCACCGTTGCCCTTGTCCCACAGCTGCAGCACGCGAGTCATATTTACACCCCGCTGCATATTGCACAGCAAAACACAAAAAAGTTGTGGATAAACACACCACTTTGCAGGTTACAGTCTACATGGGCGAGACTTTCAACTTGTAGAAACACATTGCGCGCACCTGTTCACACCTCTATACAGCGCTTCTTGCGCACAACCGCCAGCATGGCTACCTCCAAACCTAACGAGCCCTACACAGGACCATGGACAGCCCAAAAAGTACGAGACACCTTCCTGGACTTCTTCAAGCAGAGAGAACATGCCTTCGTCAAATCCAGTCCAGTCGTACCTCTCTCAGACCCAACCCTGCTCTTCACCAATGCCGGCATGAACCAGTTCAAACCAATCTTCCTAGGCACAGTGGACCCATCCTCGAAAGAAGGCAAGTACAAACGCGCCGTCAATTCTCAGAAATGTATTCGAGCAGGAGGAAAGCACAATGACCTCGACGATGTCGGCAAAGACAGCTACCACCACACCTTCTTCGAAATGCTGGGGAACTGGTCGTTTGGTGATTACTTCAAGAAGCAAGCTATACAGTGGTCCTGGGAACTGCTCACGAAAGAGTTCGGTCTGCAGCCTGACAGACTATATGTGACGTACTTCGAGGGTGGAGGAGGTGTCGATGCTGATCTTGAAGCCAAGGAGATCTGGAAGAGCGTAGGTGTACCTGAAGACCATATACTGCCAGGAAACATGAAGGATAATTTTTGGGAGATGGGTGATCAAGGTCCTTGTGGGCCGTGTTCAGAAATCCATTATGACAGAATAGGTGGTAGGAATGCTGCTGATCTGGTCAATCAGGACGATCCTATGGTCATCGAAGTATGGAACAATGTGTTCATTCAGTACAATCGAGAGCCGGACAAATCGTTACGGTCATTGCCTGCGAAACACGTTGATACAGGAATGGGATTCGAACGACTGGTGTCGATATTACAAGACAAATACTCGAACTACGATACGGACTGCTTTACACCATTGTTTGCGCGCATACAAGAGATCACATGTGTGAGGCCATACTCAGGGAAGTTTGGTGCGGAGGACGAAGACGGTATTGATACAGCCTATAGAGTCATTGCTGACCATGTGCGGACACTGACATTCGCGATCAGCGATGGTGGAATACCCAACAACGAAGGACGAGGTTATGTTGTACGGCGAGTTTTGAGACGTGGTGCCCGATATGCTCGAAAATACATGCAAGTTGAGATTGGCGATTTCTTCTCGAAGATTGTGCCGAATCTGGTAGATCAGATGGGTGGCATGTTCCCTGAGATTGCGCGGAAAGCAGAAGAGGTCAAAGAAATACTCAACGAGGAGGAAGTCTCTTTCGCAAAGACGTTAGATCGTGGCGAGAAGCAGTTCGAGGACTATGCTGGCAAGGTCGGCTCGGACAAGAAGCTCAACGGCGCTGATGTCTGGCGGTTATATGATACATTCGGGTTTCCTGTTGATTTGACACGACTTATGGCCGAGGAAAGAGGACTCACCATAGACGACAACGAATTCGAAGAAGCGCGACTGAAAGCAAAAGAGGCTAGCAAGGGCGAGAAGAAAGCTGCTGCAGATCTTGTCAAACTAGATGTGCACAATCTCGGAGAGCTCGAAGTCATGCCAGGAGTGACGAAAACAGATGATTCGTCCAAATATGGCAGACAGAATGTCTTCGATGCCAAGGTACAAGCTATATTTCATGCAAAGAAGTTCCACGAAGACACAAAAGATATACCAGAGGGTGATCAAATCGGCATAATAGTTGATAAGACATGCTTTTATGCGGAGCAAGGTGGTCAAGAGTACGATACAGGCAGGATAGTGATAGATGGTGTTGCTGAGATGGCAGTCGACAATGTCCAGCTATACGCAGGCTACGTGCTACATACAGGATACATGAAATACGGTCGCTTCACAAGAGGTGATACAGTCACAACAGAATACGATGAGGACCGAAGAGGTCCGATACGGAACAATCACACAGGCACGCACGTACTGAATTATGCACTCAGAGAGGTATTAGGAGAAGGCATTGACCAGAAAGGATCGCTCGTTGCGCAAGAGAAGTTGCGATTCGATTTTAGTCACAAACAGGGTGTGGGCGACGCCGAGCTAGTGGAAATAGAGGACAAATCCACCGAATACATACGGCAGAACTCACCTGTATACGCACAAGATGTACCTCTATCTCTTGCACGTGAGATTGAAGGTGTCCGAGCAGTCTTCGGCGAAACATACCCAGACCCAGTACGAGTCGTTTCTGTTGGTGTCGAAGTTGATGATATTCTGAAGAACCCAAAGAATCCAAACTGGCGGAAGGTCAGCATTGAGTTCTGTGGGGGCACACACGTGAAGACCACAGGAGACATCAAGGACCTTGTTATTCTTGAGGAAAGCGGTATCGCAAAAGGCATAAGACGAATGATTGCAGTCACAGGCAACGATGCACACGAAGTTCAAAGAGTCGCAGATGAGTTCACTGAGCGGCTGGAGAGACTCGAGAAGATGAGCTATAGCACAGACAAAGAGCAGCAAGCCAAGACAACACAGGTCGAGCTGAACAACCTCGTGATATCTGCGATACGGAAGTCGAAGCTACGCAAGCAAATGGAAAAGATTACGAAGGACAATCTCGACCACCAGAAAAAGAAGCAGAATGAGGAGAAGAAGAAGGGTATCGATGTGCTCGATCAGTATTTCTCACAACACAAAGACAAGACTGGTGCCGTGATACGGCTTCCGCTTGGTGGCGGCTCAAAGGCCTTCAACGAAGTGCTCAAGGAGGTCAATAAGAAGCAAAAGGACAAGACTGTCTATCTCTTTGCGGCTGATGAGGATGGAAGTGGTCGTGTGCAACACGCTTGTGTTGTAGGAGCAGTAAGTCCGACAGCTTCGTTAATCGATTTCGTACTAATACTCGATAGGACGGCGCAAAAGCAGGCGTCAGTGCCAAAGATTGGTCTGATTCTGTCATCAGTCTTGTGGGTGGAAAAGCGGGCGTCAAAGGTGCCACTGCTCAAGGTAATGGTACGGAGATCTCAAAAGTGGAGGATGCCCTGAAAGCTGCAACGGATTACCTGGAGAAGTTCAAAATATGACCAGGAGCCGCATGATGTAATATTACATTGATGGTATTAGTCGGTGTGAAAGGTGCGGGATGCAGGTGTACATGCCTCATACATTATCACCAGCATTATCAGACTGGGATGCATAGCCCGCAGACTGACACAAATTTCACTTCACGTCACAGAAACGAATTTAACATTGACAAAGTCAGGTCAGAACATCGACAAAATCCACACAGAAAAGCTCGCCCTACTCGTGAGATACCATGAGGTCGCGTAGCAAGCGACCACAACTATCTGACACACATGTCAACAGGCCAGATGGCTGCTCCGACGGGCCATTATTTCCTGTTCACGGATGCACAATGCGAAGACGAATGTACCGACCAGGATCATGATAAGAATAAGGGACCGGGTACGCCATATTATCATAAGATTGAGATCTGCTCTGCCGTACCTGGTGCAGATCTGGTCTGTCTCAGAATACGCACAGACCAAGAAGATCTACGAGGTCCATAAGATCTCTCAGAGATTCCAAAGAATAATAACCAGTAACGTGGCATGCTTGCTTGGTACTTTTTGCACATGTTATACCTACGTATATCTTGTAGACTTTTCCAGACTTCAGCCGCATCACTCTGTCAGACCACCATATAGCCTCCGAACACGAAGCTATTTTCCACCTCTGTGTTTCTTCATGCCACGTGGATGCCACAAGCTAACTGAACCATGTTTCATGAACCGTGATTGGACTTTGACGCCACTAAAACGTACACTAACTTGTTTCTAGGTAGGCCACTTCAAATGGAACATGGAAAGAAGGACTGGCAGGCCCGTTCAGCTGCAGGAGACTCGACGGCTTCATGCGTCAAATCTCAACAGCGCTCCACGGACCAAGACTCTGGACTGTCTTCGAGGTCATGCTGATGCTGGACTTGAGCTCCATGGGGTTGTCATTTCCCAGACTCACCCAAGCTAGCGGTCCTTAGAGTGCTTTGGGCGCTTTTCGCGTGGTTTCCCCATGTGTCAATTGTTTCATCATTGATTGTTATCCCAATTCACCAGCAAGCATTGTTTTATCCTTATCTAGCAACATTATTTGTCTACTCTGCCTGGGTATGCTCTGAGACACAATCGACGATAGTGCGGCTCTTGACAGCAAGCTATACGACGAGGAAGTAAAGCTCAGAGTCGAGCGTAGAAACTATCTAGGTACCAATAGTCTGCTCACCGTACCAAGGCAGACCTGATTTCTTGTCCCGTCGATCACCCTACCTTAGTCCCTTAGCTTCGTTTAGCATTCTTCTAGCTCCAAAACTCCTCTTTTGCAAGGTCTTCTCGTCAAGAAGCCTGATTACGGAGTACGGAGCAGAGTGACTTCGCAAACCGCCTTTTCCCTCGTCACCGATCCCCTACTATCTTGCTGTCAACACCACCTCATCCACAAGCTTACAGACTACGCGACATCTAAATTGTTTTCGCTGTTGAACACCAAGCGAACGGCTTCACACTGTCAGAACCAGACTTTAACACAGCCAAAACAGCGGTACTCCGATCATCGAAACGTGCTCAGTCTCAAAGCGCTACGAATCAGAAGCGACTCTCGCGAACCTACGTCTACATAGCATACCAGAGCTCAGCAGAGCAACACAGCAATCATGCCGCGGATCTCACTCGACTCCGAAAGGCCGATCATGGCACCAAGTGTAAGCTCTTCTACTCACAGATAAGACATGCTTACTGATGTGACACCACAGACCATCTCATCCAAACGTGCATCAATGCGCTTCTCGACATACTCCGCATCTCCGTCCTTTAACTCGATCACTACAACCAGCACAGAAACAGGCATGCAGGAGATTAAGCAATTGTCTCAGGGTCTCGAGAGACTAGAGAATAAGCCACTCCAAGATCAGAGATTCGTGCCGAGCGAGGACAAGAAAGATGCCATGTCAAAGGTATCGCTAGGAGCAAAGGTGGAAAGGGCGCTGGGTAGACGGTTGGTAAACCAGGATTATGTGAGGAAAGAGAAGCGAGATTCGGAAAAGAGAGGTCTTGCAGTGTTGAACGAGAAGGCGTGACTTGACGAATACGAAGAGAACGTCGCGGCAAGTGAAAGAAGACATGAAGATGAAGATGAGAGAAATGGTGTTTTACTGAGGCACATGCATGAGGGAGAGGATGAGACGAGCATTGATAGTTATCGGACCGCGACTCAGAACAATCAAGAGGCTGCAGATACAATCGACCATGGGATTGGGGAAAAGAGGAGGAGTCGGACTATTGTTATCGTGAATCACCCAGGCAGTTTTGCGAGTTGAGAAGCACAGCAGTCGTGGACGTCAATGGCCCAAACACGTTACGTTTTCTTTTGTGCGATATTTGTACAGCAGTGTCAGAGCGAGCCTACATCGAATAATCAGGCAGCAGAAGAGAGAAGGCGAGCGATACCATTTCTTGTCTACAGTTGAAGTTGCGCTTTTGAAGTCCTTTGTCGGTAGGTAGATATGGACGAAACTTGTATTATACACATTGAAATCGAAGCAATTTCCCCGCAGGAGTCCAAGACTTTGAACAAAGTTTCGCGATGGTACTGCTGACTGGTACAGAAATCCATCAGCGAAAAGCTGAACGTGGCACCGAACAAGAATTCAATACATACCTAGGTATACAACGTCTTGAAATTTCGACCTTATCAATAGATCTTGCTAAAAGAGCGAATTCCAAGCAATGGTCACAACTATTGTGTCTACAATTACGACAAAGATAGTGCCGAGGATCGCTGGTTCAATTCCAGCTTGCTTGATTTTTTGGTCGTTCACAAGATTCACACCAGCAATGGAGTTGCGCTATCCGACATCTTCATTGGAGCGAAATGCGCACAACATTATGTGTATGAAGGAATACCAGCCCTTCTACTGCCTCTGATAATCTCCAAGGACGGCGACGGACGACTACCAGTGGCCATTTGAAAGATTCCCGAGATATCAGGTCCTGGAACAGCAGGTCCTTAGCAGGCAGAAACATGCGCACTATCACGAATTACGATTCGTAACCAGAGATAGCACTGCAGATCCTCGAATGCTACCTAGCATAGATGGCTAGGTATATACTAACTTCACACATCCCCTTTTCCCATGCTTCTTCCTCACAACATCGATACACATCTGGCAGAACTATATCAGAACAACACAAGACACAGACCGGGTTACAAGCAACCCTACACAGTATAACAACATCTTCAGAAAAGCCCCACTTCACTGTATAACATGGCTTACTACAATACCACGGCTTGCTACGACATCAGCACAGCCTCATTGGACACATACCACAGGATCTACTACTGCCACCATGGTCTAGCCCTAGTGAAAGACCCAGAACATCAACGGCGATTTGATGCGCGTCATGCACAAATATCATGGCTGTACAGTGATCTCGAATTCATCGACCCAGAGCTCGTCAATTGGGAGCGTGAGCCAGCACCACCGCCAGCACAGAGACATCTCAATACACATACTATCAAATCATGGGTGTCAGCATCAGATCTCGCATCAATCCTCCCCAATGCGAAATCAACAACGTGGTCTGGCTGGATGAGGCCCAGCGATATACTGGACATTGACAAGAATCCAGTGTCCTTGCTAAATGAGCTCCACCAAAGAGAACTCCTAGCAAAGCCAGTCTGGAGTCACGATAAGCAGATTTGGAGGACTGGAAAGGGGAATATTTGGGTCATTAAATTGACCGTGAATGACGATAGATTGGAGAAGATGGTGTTTGATGGAGAAGGAGTGACGAAAAAGGTTGCGCAAACTGAGGCCGCGAGAGAGGTGATCAAGCATATTGCGATGTTGCATATTGGTGCTGAGGAGGAATCTGAGGAAGAACTAAAAAAGGACAAAGGGGAGGAAACGGAAGAAGTGCCGAAGATGAAAACAGGAATCGAGATGTCCAGGGCACCGAAATTGATTGATAGGGGGATTAGATTCGATGAGGATTTTGTGAAGCGATTAGCTGCTTTGCGAGCGTGAAGTGTTGCAGATATTATTCAGATCAACGCGCAGTGTTTAGACAGTCGCATGTAAGACTTTTGACATCTAGCCTAACCCTCTCCTGCCTCTGCTGGAAAGCCTTACAAAGTGAGAATTGATTATTGAATCACCAGGCTGTCAGGCATACAGATTCTTCAGCTCGACAACCTCTTCCGTTCTTCTCCTCTTCCCTATCCATCAAGGTTGTTTGTATGAACCATTATTATCACCACTGGATGACACATATATCGGCGGTCTGGCATTCAATATTTGAAGTTGAATACCCACTGACCTGACGGGCAACGTGCTGAGGTGTACGAGAAGTTCCTGAGAAACGATGCAACAATCACTTTTACGCACCTTCACACGCAGTTCTTATACACTCCGAAGTATGAGTTATCACCCGCTCAATCACTTCAATGATGCCGCTGTCGCCTGCGGAATATTAATGTGCTTGTTATCGTATTTGTGAATTTTGTGGGTTTTCTGCACCATGCCCTTTGGTCGTTATTACATCCAGTGCCAGTTCCGACCACGCCAAGCACCGACTTCAACGAAATGACTGACAGTATACTGCGAAGCATCTTCAGATGCATCCTACGACTTCGTATAGGGTTGCAGATCATCTTCATAACGCTGGCAGTGATTGCATTCGGGGTCGCCTGCTGGGAGCTGAGCTTCGATGGTGCTTGGCTAGATTGGCTTCAGGGCTGGCAACTCTACATGGTAGGCGACCAACCATCTGTCGAATGGGCTTGTCTGACAAACCTTAGCATGGGCTCTTACACCAAGGTGCTGACAGGATAATCTTCCGAGACCGATCACGAATGCCTGTTCCTCAATAGCTTGTTTGATACAAAGAAGGTTGAAGTTGAATAATGGATTGTTGAATTTTCGCCAGGGCTTTCCTTTGTTTTGCTTTCTTTGAAGATGCTTCGCATTATCTGACCCGTCCCGCAGCCATGGCAGATCGAGGCTATAAATGTTCGAAAGTCCAATCAAATTCTGTCCAGTCCATCCGCACAACACAAATCAATCTCGTCAGCAGCTCATCATGTCTCATCAACGACTGTACCACCATGAAGGGCCGGGCTTCTTCCCTATCTCACTACTTGGTCAAGGTAAGTTTGGCTCTGTCACTCTGGTTAACAACCCTGATGTTGGACAATGGGCTCGGAAGGAACCCTTTCAACTCTTTCTAGGAAGAGTAATGACAGACCGACTGTCACATGTCAAACTGACACGCCCAGCGCCGATCGCTGACTGGGAGTGCACATTTATCTATCATGTTCAGCACATTCCTGGCGTGATTCGCCTAAAGGCTTGTGCTCGCCACATCAAAGAGGATGGTCGTCATGCACATGTTACGTACTTCGAGCATTGCAATCTCGGAAGCCTTGAAAGCTTCTGCGACAACCGCGTTCGTCCTAAAAGCCAAGCAATACCAGAATACTGGCTCGCGACATTGCTCATTAACATGGTCACGACGATCACTGCTGTGCACAATGCTGGTATCGTACACCGAGACACTCCGGAGCGAAACTGGCTGATGCACTACAACTCGGCTCAAGATATCCAGATCAAGCTTGCTGACTTTGGGGAGGCAATGCACAAGTCGCAGGATATAGCACACCTCGGTTGGCTCAAGCTACGTCGTGAAGACTATGTGGGCATACATTCAGCAACCAGAAAGGCCATGACAACCAAGGACGGTAGCGATATGCCAGGGTATTCCTTTAACTTTGAGTATATCGTCAGATTATTGCTAACACTTGCAGATCGCATACATCAAGAAGAATTCACTGACGATCAAAGCCTTGATATTGCTGTTCAGACTTGGTTGAAACGTCTCGAAGATCATCTAGCCACACTGGAGCCCGTCGATTGGCCCTTTGGCGAGCCCATATCACCTGCCCAGGCTTTCTCTGCTGACATTCATCAGAGCCCAAACGTTGAGCAGCAATTCTCCGACGACACTATGCCTCATCACTACTCGATCGCTACGCTAGACGATACAGGTAAGATCCTCAATGTCAGGGAATACGATCATGCTGACTGCACATCTAGCTCCACTAACTACTACTCTTTTGAGGAGATGCAGACCAGAGTGGCTGTACAAGAGAGAGAAGAGGCTGAAATGGTTGCTGCCCGAGCTCAGAGGGCAGCAAATCCTCCCAGGATTATGCTGAGGTTTAATACAAAGCCGAATAGTGGGTGATTGGCTCACATCTCATATCGAGGAAACATATCGAACAAACTAGGTAAGTCCATTTGCTGGTTGACTTGAGCACTGTACAGCTCCCACGGAGCACAGCGTTCTGGTCGACAGGGAGTGTAGATTTAGAAAACCATTTGGCGCAGGCGCCTTCTATTAGCAGCTAGGAGTTGCTCTCGACAACATATCTATTTATCATTCACACCCTTATCTTTGACCTAGAAGCCCTTGTAGGCTTCCGCTCGCGTGATCGCGTCCTTGCAGGCGCGCATGTGCTGATATCACTTACGCTTTGTGATACAGCTCCTGGTCAGCAATCATTACTGTCCCGTAGTCTCTCGTATGAAGAAGTGATCGCAACGCATGCTGTCGCAGATTCAAGTAAGATCATCAATATCCGTGTTCCGCATGATGGATAAGAAGATCCCTCTCTGATCAATTGGTCGTCTGTTGAAGAAATGAGAACTAACGTTGCTACCAAAGAGCAGGAAAAGCTGAGATGGTCACACAGTCTCGAGGGAGGATTGTGCTGGAATTCCGAGTGCCAAGGCGCCTTACGCCAATAGGTATATGCGGTAAGCTCGACGAACGCGGTAAGTAAGTCCACCCGCAACCAAATCAAGTGATTGACCATCCAGAGAAGAACATTGGGGTATGTGCGAGACGGTACCATCGATATTCATAGGTTTACGTTGACCTTTTTGATTATAGCCAAGAGCTGTCTGATTTCTACCTCACCTGACATATATCTCTTTCTCATCTCTAGCTCATGACCGCAGAATCCTAGTCCAGAGGCCAGGACATCGATACTTGTTTTCAACAGGACTAGACGTGCTGATCCTACATATACAACGTCTTGTGATCTGCTTTCGGCACAACATACTTATCGATCACGCGCTCCAGCTTCAGTTCGTACGAAATCGCGGTGGCAGGCTCATCGTATGAAGTCCTGTCCTCATGCTCTGCGAATGAGATCTGCATCTTAATTGGACGTGTGAGATTGCCGGAGAAAGCAGCTCCGCCCAGCATTTGCAGACTTGACTTCTTAACTCCGGCAAGGACGCTGACAAGCCCGAAATTGCCGCTGATTGGAAGCGACAAAACACTCTTGGTAACAAAAGCAAGAATGGTGAGGAGTGGCTGGACAGTGAGACAGAGAAATAACATCGGAGCAGCATCAAGAGTCTGCCTCGTCGACAGGATCTGTTGATTTCTCACACCGTACTCGTACCCTTGATACCCATTCATCTCAATCATGTATAGTGCCCTCGCCCAGTACGACGTCGCAACTGTCACAGCATAGGTTGGCATGAGCCAGGGTGAATCAGGCCTCCGGACTACGAATTTCCAGAATATGTGTGGTAAACTTGGTGATCCGCTCACGGCGAATGGCCCGCTTGATGGTCCCTGAACAGATTCTTGGTTGGCGCTAACGTGGACAGCACTTCCACGTTCACACAATCCACTTAGCAGCCTCATACTGCTAGCATTAATCTCCCACGTGGCTTGACATTGTTGACGGCGCAGACCGAAGAGCTCTGCTGTGGTCCTAAAGTAAGCTGCATCGGTATCATTCAAAGACTTGGAATACATGCTATCAGTGCTTGGTCCACCTTTGTATACAGCTATCCAGCAGAACGACTGGTTCACTACTGGTAACATGCCAATTTTGGTCTGTACATCTTGTGCTAGCCAATAGCTTACAAGGCCAAGTGCACTGTCGTTCAGTGTTTCTTGCCAGTACGAATCGTTTTGGCGAAACTGAGCTGCCATAGTCTCATTCCGGGTTACGACGTAAGCGTCGACAGTGGTCGAGACCTGCCATGATTCGCCATCCTTGTATTGTGCTCGCATCTTGCTCAAATAGTTATTGGTAGGCAGATCCAGTATTGCAGCTGAGTCGTTCGAGAGAAGCAGGACGTTGAAGCCATATGGGATGGGACGTTGCTCTGTAACATTCGGAGCAACATTATCCTCCGCAGAAGCAGTGTTGAAAGCAGCATTAGATGCCATTTGCAGGTAGATCGGATCGTTGATAGGTTTCCAGTCCCCAATTTTAGGGAAGGCAACGCCGTAATGTCCATCCAAAGCTTTAATGGTAACGGCATCAATCTCCGCAGTGCCAATCCCGCCAAGAAACTGTTTGTATCCGACTGAGAGTGCCAAGGGTAACGTGAGAAACAATACGATTGCCACCCGCCAGTGAAATGCGATATGTGTAGCCAAAAACTTGTTCATCAACAATGCCTCGAAGTTTTGCAGTCGCGACTTTCCATATCTAGCCTCGATGGCAACTAGACACGAAGGGACTATCATATCTGCGCATAGGTTCATGACGCCAATGAGAAAACCGACAACAATTATTTGCCACTGGAAGCCTAAGTACCACGAGACTGCAAGCTTGGGATGAACCACAACTACTCCCATGATAAGACATGATAACGAGGTTGCGACGGCTAAAATGTCTAGCAATTTCGCTGTTCTTCGACGTGCAGGACGTCCGAGGGTGACATCGCCACGGACTGTGCTTAAACCTGAGTCGAGCGTGTGTAGAGACGGAGTGCTGCTCTTGTCATGCAATCGATCATATGCCGATAAGAACTGTTTCGGATCATTTGTGGATGAACTTGTCAGCAACATTGGTTTTGGAGAGTCCTCCACGTGTGTGATTTCGATGACAGGCGTTCCAGGTGGTGACTGACGCTGCTTAAGAATGGGATCTGGACCATGTGCTCCAGTATCGTCATTGTGTAGGGACTGCAGCAATGCCGACTCCTGATCGTTCATTGTATGGGGAAATGATGGTCAGTGGTATTAATGCTGTTTGGTATGTACTATGCTGGGAAGGTAAAACACTCGCAAGTTGTTGCGAATGTGCAGCGAAGGCTGACCAGACCGAGGACTAATAAACTGCTGCTTCTAGGCTGGGGCCGATTTGAGCAGCCTAGCATGACATCTGAGCATATCCAAGAGCGGCAAGGATGATATTCTGAATTCCTGTAGCCTCCGACACCTTGCAGAAACTTGCATCATTAGGTGCAGTGACTAAGGTCTGTTTCAGATCGGCTAATGCAGACGCTGGCACCGGCTTGATGACGGACAGCGCACGTAACTTGACCATTTAGAACGTGTCCTTAGCAATCGTTTATGAATTAGGTACTACATGCTTTTGGTGCCGTCAGGATGAGGCTATTACTCGTACATCCGCGAGACCACCGGATGAGTACAATGTGACAGACCTCGCTGACACAGGAGAAATCAGGCTGGCTGGGAGCTGGATCTAGCAGCATGTATGTCAAGCTTCAATGCGATCTTCGTCCTTTATCAGCATTGGTTCGGTCGCACGATGAGACAGCAGCGTCTTGATGATCGCCACTAGCGGGAACAGAAGCAGTCTTCCACGATCGCTTCGATGAAGTTCAGTCTGGAACCTTTGTTACATCCAGTGCGAGTGAGCATACATCTTCGATAAAACGTAGACGGCATCCTATGCTCGTGGTCTTCAGAGCACGACAAGTACTGACAGTGCCCAGAGGGACATAAGCATTGGTAGTCGATGACCTCCAGCCCTTGAAGCGCCACCATCGAAAGTCATCGGGGCAGGTAGGGCCGTAGTCGTTGTCCCGAAGATGTAGGTACTGAGGGAAGCAGACGCTGTAACCGACGATGGCGCGATTGTGCCCAAAGAACTGGTGGTAGCGATTGAAGGCACCGTTGATAACGGCGCTGACACGGCTGAAACAGCTGGTGGGATGTATGAGCTGCTTGTGACTGCTATTGGTGATGCACTAGCCGATGCACTCGCAATTGGAGTGGATTGAGAAGTTGAAGGCATTGCAGAATGCACGGTTACAGTGGAGGTAACAGCACTGATGATTATGGTAGATGTGCGTTCGGTAACGGTAACCACGCTGATGCTGACTGATTGTGCCCAGAGTAAGTTGCTCCAAATACAGAGCATAGTTGCCACCAAAATCTGGCGCCGCATTTTCACAAATCGAATGTGTGAACGAGGGGAGTATAGACAATTCTTCTCTCTTTGGTGAAGAAGTCCTGAGGCTGTGCTACAAGAAACGGAAAGAAGTCGACCAAGTGCAGCTCGCTGTAGGTATTTTTTAATGTTCTTTCACCTTCGAAAGCTGCATATGGATTTCGCTACGACAAGTTTGCAAAGCATGTCTTAGATGTAACAAGGTCTGTCAAGCAGCTACGGACAAAGTCTTTGCTGGCTGCATGAAGCTAAGTCTGAGAGCTGACCGGTTCCTGATGAGCGGGCTGTTCGATTTTGTTCAGCCTTGTTTGGGTTAGCGCCTAAAAGCAGCAGTCGACAGTCGTTTGTTTCGAGAGCTGTCTATGTGCGAGCGATAAACGTTTGTCTGTCGCGAATCGTCCTAGAAATACTGGCTAGATGGAAGTACCATTCTCCGCGAGGTGGGAGTAGTTCATCTCCGACCTTGCACAACGACGCTGCCGGCAAGTGCTAGAGCCACTACTGACCCGCCCTCGCAGCTCGCAGCATAGCGAGTGAAGCTCCATGGCTGATGGCTGCGCCCGCGTTGATACCGCGAGACTACTGGTAAAATCTGGCAGCTCGGTTTGGGCACCCCAGCCTGGTGGTGAGGGTCAAATGGAAAGAGCGTTTAGTGACGTCACTTTTCCCGGTCAATATCGCCTATAAATCTAGCGACTCTGCCCACTGAAATTTAGGCTTAAAGTGCCTAGCCGCGGCTTATAAGCGCCTATAGTACTAAGCAGTGGCCCACTATAGGTAGCTAAATTCGATTTAGGCACCAAGGGCTCTTCTCAAATGACCCCCACCACCAGCCTTCAGTGCGGCGAATCGCTGCTTAGCTTGCAATTGCTGAGCCAATAGAATTGGCCGCTAGCCTATCGACCCCATTCCAGCCTGATCATCCATCTTCGGTGAGAGCATACCAGAGCTGTGAACGAGAAGATAAGAACACTTTGCTTAACCACTTGTCGTCAAGAACGAACGTGCGGCGGACCAAGATGACGCTGCGTCACGTACGAATACCAATAAGCAAGCTTCTTTGCAAGATAGGTGCGCTGAAAGTTCCATACAATAAAGCAAAACACTACGCACGACCCGGAGCGGATGTGCAGGGATCCATCCCTTCCAGTTCACCGTTTGCGAGGCAGCCATGCACAGCCCCATCATATCCGCACGCAACACTGCTGGTGCACCTAACTGAACACAAAAGCTCATCGACCTTGCCACATTCTGGGCACGTAGATTCCAATACTCAATCTGCAAGCCTCTTGTTTTGCGCAAATGACACGTTGGAAGGCCAGTACATTCTTGATGTAGATCTTGTGTTTGACCTCGTGCTCTGCATTTTCGCGCGTGGTATAAGACCTCATAATTGCTGCGTACATCTGTGGAAGATTTCCATTAGCCTTGTGGCGCGCTACATGGTCGGCAAAACGCTGCTTGAAGATGGACATGTACATGTGTGATTGTGGCGGATCGTACGTTGATGACCATGATCCGAAGAATTGTAGGCAAGCAGAGAGACAAGAGGCAGAGGTACGGTATGTCGCATAATCGATCAGAAGTCTCGTCGTGCTGGTGGCAGATTTGTCGTCCACTCCAGTAAGGATTCCATAACAGATCCCTATGCATGCGGACTTAAAAAGTCTCAGATGTCGGAGAGCGTGCAGCTGAAAGTCGAGCATTTGACGTCCTGGCTGCTGGCCAACTGATTCCCGTGAACAGACTGGCTAGACGGTAAATTAACCGATCGAACGTACTGTATTCGGATATGCTAGCTGACTATTTAAGGAGCTGGCCAGCTGGTTTGTATTAAAGCTGAATGTATACTATGTGTTTCCATACACTGGATCATGCTGAGAACGTCAAAGCCAACGAAGATCCCAAAGAAATTATGAGAAGCTAGTGATGGGCATTCTCCCTAGGACATTGAACCTACTGGAGCTCTGCAAGACGTACTTTACTACTCCTTCAATTCTTCAAGCTATTCGAATCCTACAACAGAAGCTGCTTGTCGCGAACCAGTGGCATCTGGAACAGTGGCCTCGAAGGTGCCGCTAGATGTCCTTAGATTGGCTTTATCGAGAAGTCGGAGGATGAGCTGATATTCTTTCGAAAGAGCCGGATCAGTGCATTTTGAGAGTCTCTCGGTAACCAAAGACATGGTCACTCCTTGTCTGGGGTTCATCCCACTCTCCAAGAGCTCTTCAACCATAGATGAATTCCCGTTCTCGGCTGCGATTTCCAAAGCACTTTTCCCTGTCTTCTGCGAACGATACTGCAAGTCGCAGCCGCGATCGATCAAAAGGCGTCGGATTTCGGCTTTTTCCGTATCTTCGACCTCAGATGACAGATGCGCTGTGGATGATGTGGAGTCCTCCATCAGGCTTTCTAGGGCATACTGACATAGTTCTAGATCAGTTCCGTTCACGAGAGCTCGAACGATTTCAATCTCGCGATGCAGCGATGCTAGCTCGAGCGGACTTCTACCATCGCATTGTCGTTTCAGGTTGACATCTGCCCCAGCACGTATTAGCATGCGCGCAGTCTCGTATGCATCTTCAGCCCGTCCACGGTAACGACCGCGCAAAGCTAATGCGTGCAACACATTTCCATCTGTTGTACTCACTCGTGCATCGGCACCTGCGTTCAGAAGAATCCGCATAACTTGATGCCTGTCCGACGCTGAGCGTACAAGTGCTGCAGTGTGCAATGTATAGCAATGGATACCAGCTTGGGCATTAGCATCAGCATTCAGGTTCAGCAACGTTTGGATGACCCCGACAGTGCTAAAATGGCAAGCAAGCATCAAAGGCGTCCCGTAGTACTGAGCAGAAATGTTAATATCGACACCGAGATCTTTCACTATTGCGGCCACCAGATGTGCCATTCCGTCAGCGGCCAGGATGCACAACAATGGCATAGTGTCATTCGGAATTTCAAGTAACTGTCCTGAAGATGACCATACCGATATTCCTCCTCGTGAGTCCCGTTTCGAGGTAGCAAGTTCGGAGAGTAGATGGAGCTGTGATAAGCCCAACGCTTGTGCTTGCTCGGCGTGCGCAAAGAAATTAGTGGCAGTATAGCCCCTGAAAGTGTCCGTAAAACTTGGATAGAATCGGCCGTATTGGTCTAAACATCGACTGTCCTCAAGTACGAAATCCATAGGATGATGTTGGTAGAGTGATAGGTAGACTAGGCAGCCACGAGCCAACCTATCGTGGCAGTTTGCTAGCATCTGCGATTCAGAGCGATTGCTACCGGATTCGATGCTCGTAAACTGGCGGACATATCTGTTGCAGACCAGGGGCAAGATGTTGACGCTGAGCCAGAACAAGGCTGCCAAGATCTCCGCTGTAGACCGCAGTTGGTAAGCGGCCGACCATCTAGCAAGCATTGTACTCAGCTGCCCCTCCAGATTCATGCGTATCAAAATATCGGACTTTCGCAAGTATTCTCGGACACTTTCGTGTATGAATTGTACAGTTTCCCCATATGCGGTATTGTAGACCTCGACTAAACCTCGAGCATTTAGATGTAAATAGTTCCATGCTGCTTCAACACTTACTACACGTATGTTAGATACCACGACCTGTCGCATGCTGCATTGAACGGCGATGAAAAGTTCGACGGGACTGAGTGATCGTTTCGATGCTAGTAGCCACTGAAAAATTACGATCGTTTCTTCTCGAAGCGCAGAATGTGATAGAATGAGCTCAAACGTCTGATGCAGGCCCTGTGGGAGTCTTTGTAGTCTCTCTTCGAGAGCTCCCGATCCCTGTCCAATGAAATATGCGTCGTTGAGAAGAGGAATAATCAGAACAACCCAAAGAAATATTCCCGCAGCACGATCTAGTATCTTCTCCTCAACTTGCCGAGACAACTTTTCATCTGCTACCCTCAATGTTCTGCGTATGTAAGCGGACATGTCTCTCTTGTGATCAGCCTCATTCTCTACCGTGAGTGTTATACTATCTGTAACGGTCAAGTGGGGATAGTGACGGCTCGCCAAACAAACACGAAGACGTGCTTTGGACGGGTCCTTGGCCTGAGCATGGTGATTGAGATTGCACAGAAAGGTGACAAGGCTTTGCACCTGCTGTTCTTCACACTCGTCCAGTGCATCAACAAACATATTCGTTGTTGGCACAGAATAGTTTGCGAAAAGCTCAATTAAAAATTCTTGTAGTTCTATCTCCGTCCAACCTGAGATATCAGAAACGTCTCTTGCGAGTTTGTATTGACCAATCTTTGAAGCAAAATGAGCAAGGAAGAGTGGACGGGACTCCGGCCATAAGTATAGTAGTTGGTAGGTCAAAGATCGGTATGCGCCAATATTTGTCTTCTCGAGACATGAGTGTGATCGCGCATTAAAGAAGAAGGCCAAAGTCATATCTGATTTTACTCTATGCTTGCTCCACGTCAAGAGCTTCTTCATCATGGTTGACTTCCCAGATCCTGGTTTGCCCCTGATCCAAAGCACAACTTGTTTGTTCGACTTTCCTGGCTGCTCGATCCATTGCAGCACTTCTCTGCTCTTGAATAGCCAGTCACAAGTGGTTGGAGTCGCTGTTGCGACATTGCGGATTCGTGAGTCCATGTGCTCAAATTTGAGAGCGTCCATAAGCTTGTCTAAAACATTCTCGCTAACCGCATCAGGAACATAATAGTGATTGTGAACATCGCCAAGGTGCGTCTGAGCTCTGTCGCTAATAGCGACAGCCTTTATGTTGTGCCCATAATGACTAGATTCGGCCGATACAGCCACTCTATCAGACTCTTTATGTTCCAGCACTTGCTCTTTATCAAACAGACGAACATCTCCATGATCGTCACTGTCGGGTGGTAATGGAAAGCTTGACATGTATGTGCGATACTGAGGGACGACGACATTGAATTTGCTTGGAGCAAAGATTCAATCAGCTTATATCCAGCAGCGCAAGCAAGCAATCAGAACACATGTCATATTGACAATCGGCATTGACCATCGCTCGATACAGTCGATTTCATTCAGGACCAGATGTCTTTGTGCAGCTAGAGGGAAGTGTTGCACGGAAACAAGTGGGTGCGGAAGCAGCTTGATCCTTGCTGTGAGCTGAAGTAGGGCGTTCAGGCAACAATATGTGTCTACATGTGACTCGACTAGAGCTTGGCACTGGTTGCCGAGCACCACCCCTTGCCGAGCAGATTAGATAATATATCTATTAGCGATAATATTAACCTTATTATCGCTCTACGTAGTTATATTCCTATTTATCTTCTTAGTATACTTACGTACTTACTTTCGTATATACTCTAATACTATAATCTTTAAGATATTTAGCTACGTCGCTATATAAAACTTTATATTCTTAGCTATTCCCTTTTAGTTTAGTAATATATTACTATATAAAGTTTTTATTTTACTATATTACTTCTTAATATACTAATATAGAGTATTATTTTTTTTATTTTTAGCTTTCTTTTAATATATCTTAAGCTTAAATTAAAGTACTATAGCTTTTACTTCTATCTCGTTTAAATATCGCTCGATTCGAGCTAAATCTTAGTAAAATATATTATCTAACTATATAATAATAGATTTTAATATTAGTATCTATTTTAATTTCCTCTTTAGAGTTTTAAACTTTTATATCTTTTTAAACTATAAATTAAATATTATTAATCTATAGTAATTAATTTTAAATTTAGTTAATACTTTATATTAATTCTATAGTATAAAATCTACTTTTATTTAGTTAAATATAATATATTATAGCTCTATCGTAAGATTAAGTACTTAAGTCTATAATATATTAAAATCTATATATAAAACTTTATAAATACTATTAAAATTAAAGTTATAAAGTAACTAAGTATATATACTTTTTAGAATATAAAAAGATTACTAATTAAGTAGCTAAATAAAGTATAAAGTATAAAATAATATCTATATTAGTATAATATTATATTATTATACTAAATACTATATTTTATTTATAATATAACTACTATAACTATTTAGATATAATATATATCTTTTACTCTTTTTATATATAGAAAGTAAGAATATCTCTTTAAACTAATATTTATAGTAGTTATTTAATATTTATTTCTTTTTTATAAAGCTTTAGTACTAATTTAAAAGCTATTCTATAGCTAAGAACTACTTATTAAAAGAATATTAAGGATCTATATCTCTATAGATTATAAAAAATTAGATATACTATTCGATTATATTTATATATACTATATAGCTACTTTATTTAGTATTCCTACTAAGTATCTTAATTAGTATACTATATTACTTATTAAATATAGTCTTTTAAGAGTAGTAATAGTTTTAATATATACTAACCTTATTTATATTCTATTAATCTTAGTTCTTTATCGGATCGTTGTTTAATCTCTTAAAAACTATATTAAGTTAATAATTTAATATATTTAGATTACTACTATAGACTTACTTTATTTTTAAGTACTATTCTTTCTTTAATCGAATATTAGAGTTATATATAATAAATTTTATTACTTAATTAATTCTAAATAGTTTTATATCTATAGTATTTATATTAGCTATAAACTAAACTATACCTTAAATTTATATATAATTTATAAAAAAGAACTATATTTATTAATTAATTATAGTTTTATATAATATATTCTCTTACTTTTTTAATAATTTAGTAAGTTTTAAGTATATATTAGTTTTTAATAAGCGACTATATAGCTAATAATTAAGTATTAAACGTTTCGTATTAGTAATTTTACTAGTAGTAACTTAAAAAAGTCTAAGAACTCTTAATAATAACTCTCGAGCTTACTAAATACGTTCCTCTTTACGAATAGATAATATCTTTACGATAATATAGAAAGGGACGCGTCTAAATATTATAATAATCTATTATTTACATTACTCGGCAAGGGGTAGTGCTCGGTAACCAGTGCCAAGCTCTAAGAAAGAAACGACCACCACCTGGGCAACGTGGGGGATGGTACTCTACCTAGAGCGGTTGATGTTCTAGCCTCTGTTGCGGGAATGGGACTTCAGCTCTGAAGCGGCCTGAATCGGGGCCCGATACTTGGCATCAACGGGTGGAGATCATTATAACATTTGAATCGACGGCAACCTCGAATCAAACCAAAAGACTTGTTTGAGAAGGGAGCAAGAACCAACCTCTGCACGATATTATTGTAGATGTCCTTTACGGGAACCCAGCTTATATCCGTGGTTGTTCGGTCAACAATGCTGTACCACTGGATCAGCTAGCCATACTGTGTCAACGGTTGCTAACATTCTCAGCCCACTCAGGCGTCCCAAACAAGTCAATTCACATCAGCATTATGGGATGCTCGTGGTCGTAGCAGGGAATATCTCTCGTTTGAAGGTAGAGTAGATACGTGCTTGTAACTCGAGCTCAACAAAATCTTAGATCGACACGATTATCACCTAGCAATCGGAGCCAATATGAATTCTGTTATCCCACAACCACTGGTTGTTCGCGCAGGAAAAGCTGCAGCACTTTGGCACCCAGGCATTCGTACAGATGTTCTTTTGACTGGCGTTCAATCTGCGAACAAACTAGGTGTGCTACATCAGACTCATTATGTATCAGAACAACAGGTCAGACCACGAGCACATGCACAAGATCTCACGACATATATCATAAAGGGCCAGATGAGCTTTCAATTCGATGCTCAGTCAAAGCATGTTGCTAAAGCAGGATCTCTTGTGAGCATTCCTCGAAATACTCCTGTCAGTGTTACTACGGATGAAATAGGCACAGAAGCAATTGTGTTCTCAGTCCCAGCTGGTCTTGACCAGATCTTCCTGCTGACCTCACCTTGTGCTGCTGAGAACGATGGACCACCTCCAGCAGAGCTGAAGTGGCCGAACGTGGATCGAGTACGAGCTGTCAGCGAGCAGTACGGTCTTCGTCATATCGCCCAGCTACCTGACAAGAGCAAGAACTCTTCCTCAACCTTGATGCACGAAGCCAAGCCATTTGTTACTAGCGTCGAGGACGCACCTTCATACTGGACCAAGCCAGCTATACCTGAGCTGTGGACTGTCCTTGCATCAAGTGCCCAAACTGATTCCCGCTACACTGTGACAGAAGTCAATTTCACCAGAGGCAATGCTGCACGGCCCTTGAAATTCGTCCACCACGATGAATCATATTATGTGCTTGGTGGAAAAGCCACATATTTGCTCAACAAGTCTATAGAGACCGTGGGACAGGGCGATTTTATCTTTATTCCGGCAGGTACAGTCTTTGGGCTGCGTATCGATAGTGACGAATGGTTTCATGCGATTGCGATTCATACACCTGCTGGAATCATAGAGGGAAGCTTGGACATGATCTCACATATCAAGGTTGACGGTGACAAGGTAACGAGAAACACGGTCCCTTCCGAAGCGCAATTCGAGGCTGCTCGACCAGAACTTGACCCAGCTGAAGCTATGGCAAAGATGCAGGAAATGGGGATTAGTTCTATAGCTGTGGCAGATCCGCTGAAGGAGTGAGCTGTTGGGCAACAATGATTAGCTCATGATACTGATTAAACATTTTCTCTTGTTGCCTTGAGATGCTCTCAAGCCATGCTTAGAGCAGCGTACTGATTGCTGAAAGGCCCTGTAAAATCATCAGCATCAGAGTCGATATTAGCTTTCCGGACCTTTGCATTCCCTTCTCTGTTCATGGAAACCAGTTGTGCACGTTCGACAGACTGGTGTAGTGACCTCAAGCCTAGCATGTCCTCCACTGACCAGGCGATCCTCTCAGCTCCGAGTCGTGCTCCCATCAAATTCGCAGCACCAGGCCCAAGTCGCAGAGCACCAAGCGCACCACTAAAGAAGCATGGCACATCTTTGCTCCAGGCGAGGTCTTCTGTCAGTACAGGGAGTCCGGCTATGGTTTCGATGGGATGGCTCTGCTGCAGATTATGTAGCCAAGGTATATTGTGCATAGAAGGTGATGCGGACGTGCAATATATGATGTGGTGTGCGGTTTGTGGCAATGCACTCGCTGAATGTGGTGGTTCTTTGCCTGTTTCGTTGTTTCGAAAATCCAGCCCATACCATCTTTGACTTTCAACACACCATTGAGCATTCTTCAGATTAAGTTCTGTGCTGACATGAATCTCCAAACGATCAGTTCCTTCATGCTGCAGAAGCACTTTCGCGAATATCGGCGTTACACTACCACCATTCCGTGCTTGTTTCAACATGCTCATACGCTCTTGATCACTATCAGCTAGATAGAAGCTCGACATCATGTGGTTACGTGTCTTACTGACCCATGGTAGATCGATGTCAAAGGGTTTCACTTTGAGTTTAGGATGTCTAAGCAGAAGATGTACTCGAAGGTTTCGTCGATCTGAGTACCGTGTCAACAAAAGGTCGGCAATTTGAGCAGAAGTTAGGCCACCACCTACGATCAGTATCGTGACAAGCTCACGCCCTGATCTCAATTTGTTGTCTAGGTAGGAGGGCAAATGAGTGCCTTTCGAATCAAAGACATGCGTGATACCATGCTTCTCTGAAGCATTCCCTGGTAGAGGCACCCTAGGTGTTGTGCTGGCGCCAGTCGCAACAATAACCACTTTGCTTCTGATGTCTTCTTGTGCCTCGGTGACTATCGTGAAGACCTTACCATTTTGTTCTGCAGCCTTAGCACTGTATGTAATATCTCGCACTTCAGTCTTTCGCACAATTTTCCGAAGCTCGTACCTGTCGATGATGGCCTCGCAGTAGTCATGAAAAAGCTCAGTCGATGGCGTAAAGTAGTCAATCTGATCACGCCCGTCGATCCTCAGGTGCCGTGCTGTTGTCCTTCCTTGTTTTCGCTTGTGCTGTTTCTTTCTTTCATGCTTACTCAGCTCTTTACCTGCAACATTAGGTATTTCGCGAAGCTCATGGACTCTACCTTGCTCATGAGCAAAAGCTAGCAGACCATCACGATCACCAGGGTCAGGATGGAAGAATAAAGGACTTCTCAGATGGCTGATGCTGAGATCTAGAAATCGCTGTTTCCAGCTTCCTAGCCACTGATCAGAATGAGCATCAAGGACTAATATCGAAGGCCGACGTGGGACATTCGCGTCCTCGTTCTGACTAGCATATCCACTATCCACGGACACCTTACGCTGCTTAAGCTCGTTCTCCAAGCTGTTTCGATGTTGCTTGTGCTTCCGCCAGAATCGAGCATGTTCGTCGTTGGTGAATAAGGCAGAAGGCGTTTGCTCACGTAGGCGTGCAGCAGCAGCAAGACCACACGGGCCGGCTCCTATGATCACGATGTCAGCATACATCATCAGTTGTCCTGGACAAGCTATGATATGACGCATCCAGCGGGAGTTTGTTTATAGACATGAATTCGCCATTTTGAGTACCCTAAGGTCCTCCATTCGATCATGCTGGACAGACAACATTGTAGACACGTATATTGCCACATGATCTGGTTTCCGAACGAAAACGAAATGGTAAACATTGTCCTAGTCATACTGCACTTTTGAAGTTAGCAGAAACCAAGCAGGTCAACCGCATCTTCAGAGGAGCTATCTTGACGGAGGAAGGACAGATAGAAAGACGTGTTGCGAAAGGCTGAATTGGGTCGACAGATCCGACGGCAGTTTGAGCTACCGCAGACCATGAACACTCCAACCCAGTTGTTCCCTGGCTTTTGGCACATACTACATGAAAAGAATGAATAGCAGCTTGGATTTACAGGACGACGATAACAAAGAATTTGCGAAGGAAGGGTTTCTATCGAGGTTGAACCTCGAAAGCCGGACGCTTACGGAGTAGCACAGATGCATTGTCTTGAAATAGGCGCCTGGGTTAGCAGCCTCAGAGTGAAAACAGGACTCAAAGAGCCCAAACTGAGCCCTATCGAGCCCTATCAGGACTACCTGGGTACTGTAGGTAAGTCATTTCCAAGTTCGATCGCAGACAACCAGTTGTGTCATGGCCGACGCCCAGCTCAGACACGTTCAGTAAAATCCTGCACACCAATCCCTGTCATCAGGAGCTTCCTTCTGTATTCTGTCCTCCTTCTTGCAGCGCCCGTCGAATTACAACACTCACGCGACACTCGTACTAGGTGTCGGCATAGCTGATGGGGTATCTGCAAACCATTCAACCCCAGTACGTGTAACGGTTGTGGTGTAAACAGTCCCATTTGGAGCCTGCAGCACTTCTTGATGGATTTCGCCTTTTGTGCCCCATCCCATGACGACGTCCGTAGTTAAAGCACCAGTATAAAGCGTCTCCATGGCCGGTGCCACGCTTCCAGCGCTTGTCGTGAGGTATTGAGTGCCATTGGGAGCCTGCATAGTGACTTCGTAGACATCGCCGAGCTTAACGTCATTGAGCAAGGTAGGCAACGGCCCTGTTGGAGGAGCTGAGTCTGATACTGAGGAAGGGTTGGAGCTCGAGCTCACGTCTTGCGCTAGAGCACGAAAGACGACGCTGAGAATGGATAGTGCTACGAATGACTGCATGACGTGGATGTCGGTGTTGTGCTCTTTGAGACGGACTCGTTAAGATATCGCACGAGGCTGCCTGTCATCCTGTCATCGTTGATAATGTCCAGCTTACAGACTTAGAAATGCTGTTTCTTTGTTGTTGTCCGCAAACATTCACAACACTGATCAAAGGATTAGTCAATACGTTGAACAAAGCACAGATGATAACACCAATGCTCAAGTCTGGAAATTGTGTTAGTATGGAGAATGACATCGATAAGAAAAAGACCACATCCACCACCTATTTTAGAAGAATCAACATTGTCAACTACCTATCGTACATTCAAGTCAGAAGAAGTCACTCGAGTACCTCACCACGTAACATCATGAAGGTCTCGAAGAGATCTTCTTTGTGCCGCCACCACTTCGCCATCGCTATCGTCAAGTATTCAAGAATAATAATGTTATGTCCACCAAGTTGAATGTAGGTAATGATTGAATATGTTGCTAGCTGTGCCCGCCGTCATAGTCCAGATGCGGTGCCGCACTTTGTTCTGTTTACCACACATTACCGGAATGTGGTTTGATGAAGAAGTATGTTCAGGATCATTGGGTATCAGGGAGAAATAAAGGCTTTATCGTGGAAGGGCGCCAGCCACGTTTGCCAGGTTGTGAGCCCAGATTGTTGCTGAGCAGAAAGCATGGAGTGCTGATCTTCTAGATCAGCAGCTTCCATAGCAGCAAGGGTACCAATGCCATCAAGCTCAACGAAGGGACAGCTGCAGCGCCAGTATGGGTCGCGATTACCGGGCTTGTGTTTGCTGCTGCCACCGAAGACTGGGCACTCATCTCGGCAGTCTCAATGGCTGTCGTTTGTGGTACTCCATAGCTCTCCGAGAAAAGAGGATAGTGACTACCCGTAGGGCCTGTTGGGCTTGTGGACGTAATCTTTGTGGAGTTGGACGCTGGCCATGAGCTGGACGACGAAGAGCTCATTGTGAAATTGCTGGAGCTCGAGGACACCGAAGATGACAGTGTAGTGGTAGTCGTCGTAGTAGTGCTTTTCGACGTAGTCGTTCCCACAGCTGAAGTTATGGATGCTGTAGTGGCATAAAATTGGCCACCAGATATTTGGCCACCAGGGAACTGGCCACCAGATTTGGGACCGCTGACGCTGGCACTGCTGCTACCACCGTTGCCGCCAAATTCGCTGATCACAAAGTTCGCGGTAGCCCCCTGGTTGACGGTTATAACACAGAATGCCGAGCCCCCTGCACCATTATTGCTCGCGGAGCCAGCCATCTGATTGACCGAGTTTGTGCTAGGGCTGATAGAGCATGGTAAGCCACTGCATCCCCCGTTTGGACAGTCGATCTCGACACCCCAGCTCGGCATCGTGTTTCGAAATGGGGTCGCTGCTTCCAGATAAATTGGATTCCAACCAAGTTTAATATAGATTGCCCCAGATGCATCCTGGTTGGCACCTGCCACGTAAGGAGACCAGTTACCCCACGGATTTGAGCTACTTCCCCAGACGCATGCAGTGCCTGCATCAGTTCCAGGAGGATTGATATAATAGTGTGCTGCTGTACCTGCCCAGTAGTCTGTTCCTGGCACCGCTAGGGTTGCGTGACCATTGACTGATGTCGGGATCAGCATGGCTTCGTTGCCTGGAAGAACGGTTTGACAGAAAGTGACAGTACTACCAGCGTTATTGACAACACCAATGTTGGTAGCTGTCGACTGGCAATAGGGCTTATTGGGAAATGGCTTGGAGATTTGGCCATTAGAATCACAATAGAGTCCTCCATTCTGCAATGCGTTAGCTAGAGCGCTTTACGGTTCCCACAGCTGGCTTACCATTGAAGCCGGATATGCGTATGTTGTAGCCGAGGGATCCCACTGCATCGAGACTTGACCTGAAGGACAGGCATATGGGCAGTAGTTACCTGGTTGACATGACTGATCTGGGCTCATAGCCCAGCCAGCATTAGCCGAGCCAGGAGTGACAGCCACAAGACCTGCATCTGATGGGAAAGCGCATGTTCCTCTCTTCGCGAGTTCATGTTCGTGGCTCCCATTGAAAGTTCTTCTTTCGATACGTTGCTCGTGATGTCTTCTATGAATTGCATCTAAACGATCATGTGCGCTTTTGTGTCCCTGCGCTACAGTTGCGAGTAGCAACAGGGCACTTGCGCTGCCTCCGATGGTCCGTCTTCGCATTTGTTACCGCATGAAAGCTGTAATGAGTGACTTGGGTGGGATTTTGGTAAAGAGCGTGGTTCTCGACTATAGCGAGGTAAGGAACGTGGTGCTCACAAAGCTGCGACTTAACGAACGACGAAAGCAAAGACTCAACGATAGCGACGCCAAAAAGAGACCATGAAAGTCATTGCGACAGTAGGCCGCAAGGAGAAGAGAGTGTCGATCGCTCCTTAACCAAGGCTGGGTCGCAGCAAAGCGGGACTTGAATTCGAGATTGCTCGGTGCCGGAGCGCGATAGTTTCGGATGATCGAGCGCCTGGCAAAAGCGATCGATGAACGCTTTTCCTTTCTAACCGCTAGCCAGGCACGAAGCACGAGCTAGCGCGACCACAATCTCGATCGACGCCACAAAGTGCTATCGAGCCAATCGTGGAGTTTCAAAGACAAAGCTTACTGATCAGTTTTGTCCATGCAATCAACCTTATGGTCAAATTACATCTCTGGGGTTTGAAGGGGATGTCTGTGCGCCCGTTCTGGTTGCTATGGATTTGACGATGCAGATGGAGCTGACATTCTTTAATACAGCGCTAATCAAAGCATGGCCCGTGCAATCTGTCGTGCTTCGATTCGACTCATCTTCGTGTAAATACCTAGGTAGTCTGGACCGAAGACAATTACAAATGTCGCGTGCGCAGTCAAGTTGCTGGCAAGTTGGTTGGAAGTTGTGGGATTTGTTTACTTGTGACGCAACATTCTTTCAGGATATGCAAAAGTACAATGGCCTAAGCGAGGAAAGAAGTTCGTTTGTATCCCGTATGACGGGGGGGATGCTGATTGATCGAGTAGCATGAGATGCAGTTGTCATCGTCACAAGAACGGCTTCCCATAAAGGATAGAACATCGAGAGCACGGGAGCTGCTGAAGAAGAGGCGTTCACGCTTTATTCGAAGGGAGTTGTTGCCAAAGTTCATCGTTCACAAACCCTCTCCAGCCCCAAGTAATGCAGTAGTGCTTTGCCAGTAGCACAAACTCTTCAATTTCGTCCATCCATTCGAGGTTGTCGACTCGTGTCTTTTCGCTGGATGAAATCCAGTTTTCCCAGATGAAGTTTGTGTCTGCTGAGCGTGCCTGGAGCTTTCGCTGAGTCAACCTCTGTCTCTGCTCAGCTTCATTAGAGTATTTTTCGATTGTTTGTAACACAATTCCACGAGTCAGGAGATTACGAAGCATGGTCCGCCCGAAAGAATCATCAGACCTGAAAGGCTCGTAGATAACGACTGCCACAGGCACATGCCAGAGCTGGTTCGAGAAATAATTCAGAACAGCGTCCGATTCTTCGGGACTAAGGTAGATCAAGCAACATTCCGATATCAGCAATGTCGGCAACGTTTTGTCGAGCCAGTCGGCCTCGCCTGTCAGCTGCCGAAGGTCGATAGCGTGAATGTTGAAGTCACCCAGAGCAAGTGTACCGCCTTTGATTTGTGCCGCGCTGAGGTCGATGTTGCACAGTGTCCGCACGGCTTGCACACAAGCTGGACTTTGAAGTCGATCTATCTTATTCAAGTTGTTCTCTTTGAAATCAAGCTCGTGATAAGCAAAATTTGTATGTTTGTTAGCACGCCGAAGTCGGAAATATCTTGTATCACTGCCTGCACCTAAAGACACGATCTGTTTCCTGCCAGTGCTTGAGGACAGAAAGACCTTTACGATCCTGTCGATGGCACTTGTCCGGACGTACGTACCTAGCTTTGTCACTAAATGCCAAGACCAAAACTGAAACTTGCATACCTCTATTCATCAAGGGTAATCTTTTTTGCCACGTATCATCTGTTAGATACTTGACAAAAGGGTCATCCAGATAGCCTGCTATAACGGCACTCATCCTCGAGGTGGCGGCGTCCCCATCAGTACTACGAATGATGGCATCCCGATTCATTAGTTCTGCAGCCGAACCCGACAGGTTGGCACGACCTAATCCTCTGCCACCCCTTCTCCGGGTGTTTAAGTTGGGAATGCTCGGAGCTGCCATGATCACACTAAAACACTGGAATGATTTGTGTAAAATTGTTGCTCAAACACTGGGCATGAACCTGCTCATTTCAGTCACATTGACGTTATGCCCACTTCACTTGGATTATCGAGTCTATCACGTAATCTAGACCTGCTCACCTCGTGCAGCGAGTTCTTCATCGACTTACCAAAGCTTGGAGACTTGCGTACAGCTCTTATTACAACGCAGACATTACATAGAAGACATGGCATTCATCCTCGACATACCATACACGTATGAGGCAATCAACGTCGAATAAATTTGGTGGATTGTAAGGAGCGAGATGATTGACACCGGTAGGTGCAATCATCCGCTTGAAGACTCTCAATTGGTAGGTGCTATAGGCATCGAATTCAGCTTGTCATCGCGCCTGAAGATCACAATTGGTTAAGGTTAAGCCGTTGAACACCTTATCGTAGAATAAGTAAGTATCGCGATGCACGTACGTATTGCAAAATACCAGTTGTACCCAGGTGAGATGAGAGTCCATGAACAAGGAGCATTAGATTTGACAGCATACCTACACCCTGCACGGAACCGTAATGAACACCAGAGAAGGCTTTTCGATAGCTTTCGGGTTGCGGAATGGACTCATCATGGAACCTAGAGAATACTCTGCTTGGACACTAATCGCGCAGGAATGAAAAAGCAGCAACGAGATACCAGCTTTGACGCCAACGATGATCAGAAGTTGTCGGTCCGCATCCACCTTATGTATTCGCATCCTCGATATCCTTTGCACAATTATGTCCACGGGTCAAAACCAGGTAACCAATTAGCCATCTATTCGAGACGAAGCTCTTTCCTGTAGGGCTCTCCTTCAGCCATCCGTTCTGTATCTCACAACGGCAATTAATTTCGAGATGAACGAATTGGGAATACGTGTTCCGAACGACGCAAAAGAAGGAGCAAATACAATCACTGTCAATTATAGGTTGAAACAGACCCAGCTATTGAGATTGACACGTTTGCTCGTTTTCGGATGCAAGATATGAATCGGGTTTGTTGGCCGTGAGCCAGAATCTCGAGGATCAGAATCATGTACATTGTCATCATTGGCGACTTGCTGATTAGGTTGAGAACTTCCTCCTGAACTAGGAAATTCGCTATTCTAGCCCTATCAGAATCTTCTCCGCCGAAGATGTCTAGATTCAGGTCACGTTTGCGCGACTGGAAAGAGCAGCAACATCGAAGTGATTATTCAGAGTTATCAATTACACATGACTATGCTAGGCAATCGGAAGCTACAACGATGCTTTGTCTTACAGAATGATTGATGCACGGGCCAGACTACTTGCAGGCCTGATCATGCTCTATATCTGACTATAGCGAATCAGCAATGCCATTCCAAAAGCCTTGCAGCAGGGATACTCTATTAAGAGCTATACTCTGCCTTGGCAGGCATCTAGTCGAGTTAATTGCCACATGGTATTCCCGAGACGTCGTATCAAAAGCACATAGGAGCACTTGGCGAGTCAAGCAGATTGACAGGCATCGCTGCACCCACGTGGCAATATTCAGTTTCCCGGCTGTACTCACCAGCACGACAGCATTCAGATTCCGCAATGCAGATCATGACAATTCCACGACCTTGCTCAAATCACGAAAGAGCGAACCTACCGCACCAGTGATTCTAGCAGAGTCGAGAAAATCTCTCAAGTCTCCTAGCATCGGCAGTGTTTGCCCCTTCAATCAAACAATAGTCCTCTTGGTATCAGACGCCTGGTCGGTTCTCAGGCCTCCTGCATGCATCGGACTCTGCCACGATCTTCGCCTGTCGCAACTTCACTTCTCCAGACTATGACACCTTGACTTCATTGCTCGTCCTAATTCCATAAGTTATACGGACATTCACGTAAGTGAAATTCGTGCGCAAGATTTAGATCCTTCTTGCAACAAACTGGTCTGCGATAGAAACTCTTCAGGATCTGGTAAATGTGAGAGTGCTGACTATGGCTGTGTCCTAGCCCAACGCGTGTACCTACGAACAGCATACGCCTGGTCTGGAGGCCTCGCTCTATAGGATCCAGTTATAGGGCTGACCAGGCATGGCTCCATACACTTGGCGCAGGTGGACGCATCTATCTGCACTCAAACCATCATATCGATAGCTGCAGCGCCGATCATCGCTTGCACTTGCTGTTGGCAGGCGCCACTAGATCTTGGTGTACTTTCGCTGCCGACTGCGCGCGTACTCGACGCCTAGCCGATATGCATCGAGAGTATCATTGTGCATATCAGGCAGCCACATATTTTGTATCTGTCACGTCTCTATCGCAATACGAAACTAGGCAGTATCTTAGCCACCTCGACTTCGTCATCTCGTCTTCGATGACAATCATGCTCATTGATCAATCGAAGGGATGACAGCCGCTTGTGTAGAAGCCAAGGTGAACACTACATGAGACGGCGCTCGACGCTAAGTGCTGAAATCGCAGGTGGAAAGCAGCGGCCATGATGCTTGAAAGCGAAAAGTGGCTATGGCGGCAAATGGCGACGGTCAACGCCCAGCCGAACCAAGCGGAAGGTTCAACCATAAAGCCCGAGACTAACCGCTTTCGTATGCTTCTGGCATTGGATGTTTGGCCTGGTACATTATATTTTATACGAAGGCTTTCAGAGTTGGTCCGGAACGCGAAGGTTAATTTCCCTACAGTCTCGAGTCCAGAACTTCGTCACTAAGCACATGAGCTATACAACGTCTGCACGAGATAGATGAGCTATACATATTACAGCTGAGTGAACATGGAGTCCTCAGAAACATCACAATCATTACCAGTATCAATGCCTAAAGCAGCTAAAGTCGGACATAAGAAGTCACGGCTAGGTTGTCAGAGGTGTAAACAGAGAAGAGTCAAGGTGAGATCGTGCCCCCTGAGCATGTGCCATATGCTGACGCTTTTAGTGTGATGAGGTCAAGCCAGTATGTGGAAGCTGCAAAAGACATCAAGCAGAATGTGTTTATGCTGAACCGAAACCAACGATATCGCCGCACGACAGCTCAGAAACCGTTCCTAGGCGACGGCAGTCGAGAGTGTCATTGCGGGGCAGGAGCCCTTCGCCAACCCAGGAGCTCTTTCCTCGTGGCCTTAGCGAGCAGGAAGGTACTGATATCCCAGAGTCGAAAGGCCGTCGACTGATGGAATTGCGCCTCATGCAGAACACCATGGCCAACATGCTCGGTCTCATGCAGCAGGACGATGAATGGCTGCGCTTATGGCATGATGTAATGCCAACGATGTGCCTGGAGCACGACAATCTCCTCTACGCGCAATTTGCGCTCTCTGCAACTCATGTTCTACGGACATCTCCTGACGATGAAGACATCTACAGTGCACGTCAGAATTACTTCGTGTTGGCGCTACGAGAACAAAGGAAAGCCATTGCACAAATCAGATCTACTAATGCTGATGCAGTATGTCTGACGTCGATGTTGATTCTGCATACTTCCTTCGCGATGATACACGAGAGACCGATAGAACAGTACACACCTCCGATAGAATGGTTGAAGATGGGCCGGGGCGCAGGAGCGCTAATGTGGAAAGCGAATGCTGCAGTCGCGCCAGATTCGCCGGCGAGTTTTAGAGTCTTCAAAGACTCGTACCAGCAGATCATTATCGAACAGCATTTACCCTTCGAGCTCGATCACCCATTTGACGCAGTCTGCACGTGGATAAGTAAACGCGTGCTTGAGCCGCAAGTTCGAGCTGCATATAGAGGCACATTGATCTACATCAATACCATGCAAAGAGCGATTGACAAGGGCGATGGATCGCGCATTGTGGGCCGAAGATTACAGGCGTTTCCCATGGTTGTGCCAACGCTGTTTGTTGACAAGGTTGAAGATCGAGATCCGAATGCGTTACTTATACTAGCACACTACTTTTCGATCGCTGCACAGGTCGACAACGACTTCTGGTGGCTCAGAGGCTACAACAATGAGCGAACAGCAGTCAATGAGTTACAAGCAATAGACGCGATTCTGGCACGAACATGTTCCGCGCTGATGCAGTGGCCCCTGGCGAAGGCTAACGTTATGAGTTGATAGCCTGGGTGGGACTGTTCGACTTTCTAACGATGATCTTGTGCTGGTCGCAAGCTCATGGGTACAACGTTTCGTGGAGCGAATTAGCAGGGCGCATGGAGGAATATCAAACTATAGAGTTCTCTGGGTTCGGCAGATCGCATACGATCACAGCGCAAAATAGCATTGCATTGAGGTACCGGTCAACTTGATCTTACTTGGCTAGAGTGGAGACCAGCATAGTATGGAAAGAGGTATACGCTTCGTAGTCGTTCGATCGACAATATATTTCTAAGCACTTTAGTCAGAACCTGTAATAGACAAAGTCTACTTCGGTTCAAGTGACTACATTGATCTTGGCGACTTAACGAGAATGATCGAGCGCATCCATTACCAAGCACGAGATCCCCTAAGCGAATCGCGCGAAAAGGGTGATTTCAGACCCTAGCTTCGCACAGCGCGCGTATCCTGCCCGACATACTTCAACACTAACGCAGAATGTTCTACAGCGCAATATTTGTACGGTCCATGGAGAGTCCGAATTCATGCACAAACCTCAGTCCGTGTCCGAATTGTGTTGCAACTGCATTTGTTCTGCATGGCAATTCGGAAATATCGACCCGCCATCGCGGTACGAATGACATCACATAATGATCGGCAAGAATGATGTCGAATGCCAAGAGCTGACAGGGACTTTTGGGGCTTGTAGAGCATCACGTGTTACATTTTGCAAAACAATCTTGCTCTTGCATATGGCCCGACGCGGCCGGAGAACGGTAATACGAAAATGTGCTCTAGCCTCAAGTCCGGACGACAGTGTTACTAAACTTGTCCCTGCCAAGCGCGAAAGGCCGTCATTCGTACGATAACGTCCGCTCGTAAGGAATTCCGTCTTTGGCATCTATTGCCTGACAACGGACGTTCGCTGAGTCGCTTGACTGAACCTGTAATGCTACACGTACGAATATGGCTCAAATTCAGGCCAGCTGCACTTGAATGTGTTCCTCGGTGCCGAAGCTTAGGGACCAGGCTGTGCACTTGGGGTAGGCAACTGCATTAACTGTATGTAAAGAACTAGATAGAGTGAAAGGTGTCGTGTTCAATATGAAATCATAGTTTGGAATCATCGTATTTCTAAGGACAACAAGGCCGTCAACGCCAACGAAGGGGACAAGTTTACGAGTTGTCCAGGCTGTGCAGACAAGGGACTTGACAACTTGACATTGAGCAGGTCGAAACGAGTGCCGGTGATAACTTTAGTGTGTATTAGTTTCCTGCCTGTCGGTCAGACCGACTCTGCAGCTAACAAGTGGCAAAAGGAAAGAGGAGAAAGGCAGTCTAGAACGGAAGCAGGAACCAGCAACGTGCTCATGATTGTATACGGAGGAATCATCAGGCATATGAATACGCTTTTGATCATCTTGACTATAACGCAATGGACTTCATGACACCGCTACATGTTGAGCATGAGATACTTCCAGCCCTCCCACATCTCTTGACCACTCGGTAGTATTTGAGCTGGTGGCAGTAACCAGTTATAACTGTCCCCATTACGCAGCTCGAAGACCAGACTAAGTTCTGCATTTCCGATATCGGCCATGTAGTCGATACTTAGGCCACTAGTGGCATAAAGTGTTGAACAAGTAGGTCCTGTTGTCCAGTTCGTGCCTGAGAATGCATGTATGACGTTAGCAGTATTCGCTGCAAGTGCTTCATGCTTCTGCTGGTTGGTTGCAATAGCATCGCAGGAGTAGCCATAAGGAGTAAGAATGTATTGGCCATAGGAGTGAACGTCGAGATACAGTTTGATGCCTGTGGTCTCTTTCAGATTCTGGGCCAGTGCAATCAGGCCCTTGACCTCTGGGGAATCACCAGCACTTTGGCCACGATATGTCTCAGCACAAGGCTCAGCAGATGAGCCACTAGCGGCATCCCATCTGTCTCAGTGTCAGCGACTTAGCGAACGACCACTCAAGTACTTACTGATATGGCCAATTTCTGTTAATATCTGTACCCAGACAGTCACTCCCAGGTGGCGCTGCCGACCTGTTCTTGCGCCACAAACGATTTGTGGTTTGACTGTATACAAAACCATCAGGATTGACTACAGGCAAGATGTAGAAGTCGTAGTCAGCGAGCAATTTCGTTGCATTTGAGTTTTGGCCATACCCCGTCATGAGCCGGTACGCGAAGTATTCCACAACCATGGTCGTGATCCATTCTCTGGCATGAACAGTGCCATGAATGATTACTGCTTCCTTGCTACCTTTGCCGCTTGATCCCCAAATATGCAGACCAGTGATTGCTCGACCTTCCACGGATTTGCCCGAGCTGATCAGCTCAGAGTTGTTTGGAAGAACCTTCGTAAGATTGCTGATGAATTTGATATGATCATCATAGGAATGATAGCTAGAAAACCAGGAAAAATCGGGCACACCTCGTTTAGAAAGACCTGTGGAAAGCATCAGACACATCTCAATCCCTATTATGAACAGCTCGAGCACGATAACCAATGCCAAGAGTAGCAAGAGGGTGATTCTGAAGAGATGCATACCTGTCCACCGTTCACCATTCCATTCAACAGCAATGTCTGCACCTAAATCCTCGTGCATGACGGACGTCTGTAAACCAAGTGCTTCAAACCTGTCGATATCGGTTGGAGCAACCGCAACATCCATGTGTTGTGCAACATCATTGTTCCACGTTTGCACCTTCATTCCAGCGAACTTGTCCTGAACTGTTCTGAAGTCGCCTCTGATCTCAACACGACAGACCTTGACGCCATCATAGGTGACCTGTTCACTCACTGGAGCCAGAGCTGCGCCGGATGCACACTTGAGTAATAGCAGGCTGAGCAATAGTATCCCAATCATTGTGATGCCGTCGGTTGTCTATTACGAAAACTTTGTGTATACACGACTGGAGATATGAATATGCGTAGTGCTGGATACTGTTACAAAAGTCCTTGCAATGCCAATGGTGTTCTAGAGTTAGCAAAATCATCCTTATTACTTTGGGCAGGTTAGAGGGCAGGTCAGATCGAGCAGGAGGCAGATGGAAGCAGCGTCCCGTCATAAGAAACGAAAGTCAACAACCACTCAAGCGAATGTAAAGAGCTCTTGCTCGTGACGCATCCAATATTCGTGGTATTCCAGCGTGTTCACAACTATCAACTCGAAAGTACTCAGCCAAACGTCGAAATGTATAGACTTCCTTGATACAAGCACGTGAGAAAGTGCCAACTCTCTGTTTGAGATAGGAAGACTTCGTTAGTTGGACGTTCGTAGAAGAGGAAGCATGCGCTCCGAGATGAGCGTTTGGTTGGTAGTACTACCAAACCATTCCACTTCGCAGGTCGTGACCAACTTTCACATAGTATCGTCGTTGTACTACATTGTGCTTGCTCAATGCGTAGTTTGTTCTGTCAACATCGGTGGATGAAACCGCTATAATCCATTGCAATGAACATAATTGCGTTAGAGGTATCCACCACGTTATACGAAAGGTATATGCATATACTCGAACTCCGCACGCCTAGAATATATTGGTAAGGATAAATATAGCTGCATCTGCATCGCAATACACAAGACGTGAGTCTGAAACGAATTGGGCATGGCACACACAACACTTCACGTTCTGGAGACATGTCACAAAGATCTTGGGCACCCCGTTTAGCTCATTGGAGCATCGGGTTTGGATCTGGTACGAAAACCTTTCTGTCATTTGCCTCGTCTGCCATATTGGCAAGAGTGCTATCGACCACAAATATCTTCCTCCACGGTCACTTGAATATGTCATAAAGGCCGCAACCATCGCATCGGTGCTACCACGGCGCATCAGCAGATCGTGTAGATTGTAATCACTCTGCCACCATGACCCACGACCATGCTCTATTTGAGGGGAATGAATCGTGAAGAGTGAGTAGCACCAATACCTGGTCGACCGTGCTTGACTGGCTTGTATGAGATAGAGAACTCGCCAAGGTAGTGGCCGACCATCTCGGGCTTGATTTCGACCTGGTTGAACTCTTTGCCAGAATAGATACCAATGACTGAGCCAATCATCTCCGGAACGACGATCATGTCTCGAAGGTGAGTCTTGACAAGATCTGGCTTTTCGTTTGGCTTTGCTTCCTGCTTGGACTTTCGCAGCTTCTTGATCAGACCCATTGGTCTTCGCTTGAGACCTCGGTTGAATCGTCTTCGAGCTCGTGCATGAAGGATGTCTAGAAGTTCATTTGAAGGGATGTCGAGGAGCTGGTCCAGGTCGATTCCTCTGAACGAGAACTTTCGGAAGGCTATTGAAGTGTCAGTCATATCTAAGAACAGGGATTCTGATGTTTCTCACCTCTTCTCTTCTTGAGCTCAGCAGCCTCTTCGGCATTCTACAACGCTGGTTAGTATTGGTCTTGTCGCATGGTTGCATATGCTCAGAATCCGTAGATAGTCGTGTATGCAGGTTTACAGAGTTAAGCTTATGACAGAAAAGATTACTCACGTAGTTTGCGTCGTCAGCCATGTTGGATGTGGCTATCGCAAGATCTTTGACAGAGTAAATGTAGCAGTTGAGACTTAGCAGTACTGGCTTAACGCAAAAATCGGCTGAGGAAGGTGCGAGCCAAGACTTCGGGGACTAAGTTATTTTAAGCCTAGCTCTAAACCGTTTTGATATTTGACTGGCAGCCTTACTTCGCGAAAACCTCCGCTTTCCAGGCATCTACACGACTTCATCAGTATCACCATCACCATCACCACTGCTCATTACCATCATTGCTCTGTTTCCAACCTTGATCGCCGTACCTGCTACAACACCGCGCTATACAAATTTGGATGTATCGCTTGATCCATGCTATCTTGATTTGGAACTAGCTAAGCGTGGAGGGTATGCTGTGAGCGAACAGGTATCAGATGGTTGTCTTTCCAAGCCGTCGTTTTCGCATCGAAGATGTGTTTGAAAGATCAAAGATCCTATGAATCAGAGGCGCCTTACGTAACCCTTTGCCCTGCTCAGAGCTCGCGGCTGAAGACATCGGATACGTGTCAGCCGTCACGACAAAAGACATGGAGGACCAGGTCGCAGGAGATGATTTTATGAACAGTGAACGTGCCATTGAAACTGAAATGATGTCTAGGCCTAAGGACTGTGGCAGAACACGGTCTAGGAGACCACGTTCAGGAGTTTTCTACTCGTCGAACCTGCTCGTTCGTTAACACAAGATTCACAGATAGCCATACAAACCATAGCAATTCCGCGAGTTCTTCAAACTGATTTGAGGCGTGTTTTCACACCTGTTGATTCTTTCTACCTCGTCAAATAATCCTGCGGCTCTAATAAGTCCTCCCCTGTGATGAAAGTGGTCGTAGATGCCTCATAGTGGACTCTTTCTGGCGTTCGGCCAATAGCCTAGACTGATGCGAAATCTTGGCATTTATGTCCGCTACGCACCTTGAATTTTGGAACTTGACGAGTCGGGACTAACTACCTCATAATTGAACATATCACGACGAGCATTGACGATTTCAGTCTGGGTACTCTCCCTTAAACTGTGATTGAATCTCTCTGTTCTACCTTTCTCGCTGTACGTTTACTTGATCAGGGCCTGGGGTTTCAACTAATTGTAATAGACAACCCGCCGAAATGAAGCATCTCGCAGCTTACCTCTTGCTCGGCCTTGCAGGCAACACCAGCCCAAGCGCTGACGACGTGAAGGGTGTTCTCTCCTCTGTCGGTATCGACGCAGATGACGAGAGACTAGAGAAACTCTTGGGCGAGCTTGATGGAAAAGACATCAATGAGGTATGTATAATTTATTAAAATGCACGAACTCAGGGCTAATCAGTGATACAGTTGATCGCCGAAGGCTCAAGCAAGCTAGCATCCGTTCCAACTGGCGGTGCCGGCGGCGCTGGTGCAGGTGGTGCCGCAGCTCCTGCTGCTGGAGGTGCCGCTGCTGCTGAAGAGACTAAGGCTGAGGAGAAAGAAGAAGAGAAGGAGGAGTCTGATGAGGACATGGGTTTCGGTCTCTTCGACTAAGCGCATCAGTCACAACGTTGAAAGATATGGGCGACAAAATGGACAAAATGTCGAGGTCCGCATTGAGATGTCAGCTGGTGGATGTTTTCCACGCGATTCATGTCAAAAGCAGGATGCTATGTGCAGGATTACGCCCAAGGACTACGATGCCGATACAGGAACTCCGACGAATGGCAATCATGGTTTAGTAGGCACGGCTGGTTGCTGAGCCAGTCTTAGTATTCTTCTACAAGATCATGCGCTTTCGATCTTGAGACCGAGACTTTCCTGCCTCAGCGTCTCAGCCGCTTTCAATCATAACAGTGGCAATCGAAAAGCCAAAGTTCTTCATCGAATTCTTTGCCTAGGTCTTTGTGATTTCTGTTTCATTTGCAAGCACTCGTTCTTTGTCAAATTGCGACTGGACGAGGGTCGTGCTGACAAGTCTACACTTCCGAAAGGACTCCTGCAAAATGTGGCGAGTGTTCTGAGATGTGTAGACCGCTCATCTTAGACGGCCTCGAAACTGCATACCTTGTTCCATCAACTATTGGGTTTACCTGAAGTAGCACTACATTCATGATCAGCATAACTAAACGTAGTACGGCTGGTTCTAGGCAATAAAGCGCTAATGCCATGACGAGCGCCTGCCTTTGTACCAATGTTCCGCTTGCACCTGATTGAAAGTCTTCCTTAATTATAAATAAGAGCTTGTAACCTTCCGAGCATTTTCTTCTCCTTCATCCTTATCGCTGAGTGCTAGATGGGGCTCGTTTGTGCCTTCTGGCCTTATCGGTAATTATGTGCCAACAAACGACAAGATATAAATAAGCCACTTTGTCTAAATTTCAGCTATCCAAACTCACCGACCTTTCCCCCTCAATAGTGGCAAACATGAGCTTTCTTGGAAGCCTGGTCGGCTCGATTGGCAATGACAAGTCGCCAGCGCCTCCGAATCGACCTACTTCTAGGCCGAACAACACAAATGTGCCTGTGCCAGCAGTACCAAGAAGTGCGCCCTCTACTCCAGCAGCCGAATCTAACGCCAAGCCTGTGTATAGAGGCACAGCGGGAGGATCGCTTTCTCAGCAAGGTGGCTCTTTGAAGCGAAAGGCGGAAGATATTTCTTCCGAACGATCTGTAAAACTCCAGAAGCCCTCAGTAACAAGCAATTCTGATAGAAATGGCCAGAAACCCGCAAGGCCCAATGGTCGACCCGCTGACGCATGTCCGACATATGGTGCCGTGACGAAGTCGTCTACCTCCTCAAAGCCTGCGAATGGCACTCCTGCTACTCAAGCAGCACCAGTAACCAAACCCAAGGCCAAATCATACGCCGAACTCATGGCTGCCGCGAAGGCTGCCTCGTCTACGAAGTCGTCCAACAATATTGGTATGATACACCACAAATCTACGGAGAGGGTCAAGCCGATCTCGAAAATGGATTTAAAATTGGCTGAACGCAAGAAAGAGGAACAAGAAAAGCCTCGACCAGGCTCGTCTTCAAAATCTGGTGCAAATGGCAGAATTGACCCTCGTCGTCGAAGCGCTAGTCCTGTGAAGCGAGGCGAAAGAGAACTCCCGAAACAGCCAAAGAAGGCACAGCCACCTTTACATGGTCCACCTGCGTACAAAGGCACTATGGGTTCGGCACCGAAACGGTCCAGAGACGATGGTTTGCGTAGAAAGTCCAGCAAATATGATGACTACCTTGGCACAGACGAAGAAGATGAAGGCGAATATGGCTACGATGATGAAGACGAAGATCATTATGGTTCTGATGGGTCTGAAGATATGGAAGGTGGTGGATTTGACGAGCTGGAACGGGAAGAGCGCATGGCAGAGAGAATAGCTAGAGAAGAGGATGCTAAGGAACTAGCACTTGAACAGAAGCTGAAGAAGGAGAAGTTGGACCGGAAGCAGAAACTTGCCATGCTGGCCAAGAAGCAGCAGAGGTGATATCGTAACATTTTGGAATCTGAATTTTGCTATTAGCGAAGGGCGTTGGCGGTCATGGAAACAGGCCTTCTCTGAAACGGTGCATCTCTATAACCCCAGGAATGGGATACCTACACCTTTGAATCAATCACTACACAAGATTTTGATGCAAGCTGGAGATGCGGAATTTCGTCTATCGTCAAGCTTAGAAGGTCCTGCATTGCGTCTCAAGATGATGACGAACATTAGCGATAGCACATTACTACCGAATAATAGATGCAAGCTTTGTAAGCACGTATTCACGATCGTGCGAAGAATCCGTAGTACTAGTATCCTATTGTTAGTCGTCGCCATCGTCATTTGTTTAACCAAAAGAAAATTCCTATACGACCACCCAACATTCCACCCGAATCTCCTACAGAATTATCGAACTAAAATGTTCTTAAAACCGCCTTCATCATACTAAGCAATGTCTTTCTCCTTCTCATTTTCGGGCGAGGACATCGACTCCTCTGATCGTGAAGATGCCTCATCAACAAAAGACATCACCAAGAAGCTTGAAGATGCTTCTATTACATCCAAACCGAATTTGTCGCCGGCGAAGCGCCATACATTCGCTGATCTACTTGGGTCATTGCCAGACCAGGTCTCATACGATTGGGTAGATATACCTGTGTCGCCTCGAAATGGAGGAAAAATCGCTATGCCACGACGAGAAATATTCGATATACGTCAACAATTGATGACAGAGGCTGACCCAAGTGCTGATACTGATACTACGAGCACATTACTTGAAGGCCTGCAGTCCGGAGACTTGAGTACCGGCGTCTATGAAGGTGGATTCAAGACTTGGGAGTGTGCTATTGATTTGGCTGGGTATTTGCATGATCTGAGATATGGTAAAGATCAGTTTGACAGTATAGTAATTGAGCTAGGAGCCGGAAGTGCTATTCCTAGTCTTGTGCTACTGGCATATGCGCTGTGCTTCAGGCAGGGACATGCACCAGCTCCGGCTGAGGATAATGGACGGGTTATTCGGTTTGTGCTATGCGATTACAACGAGGATGTGCTGCGACTATGCACGGCTGTTAACATTTTCATTCTGATCGTGCTTAATCTAGCCGATGAACACAAGGTCAACTTAGGAGATGATTCATTTGATGCTCTTGATAATAGTCCGTCAGCACAAGGCTGGAACGAAACAGAGCTTACCATCAATAAAGCCTTAACACAGAGGGTACTGGATCACTTGAGGAAGCTCAACATCGAAATCGACTTCGTCTCAGGAGCATGGGGCGATGAGTTTGTCGATGTCGTTATACCACAAAAATCTGCGCCACTTGCCAACACAGGGCAAGGTTGCAGAACGCTGTTACTGGCCAGTGAGACTATCTACTCACCAGACATTGTAAGCACTTTCACAAAGACCTTGCTGGCGATGGTACTTAGGGCGAAAGAGCAAGGACAATTGCCTAAAACCTTGATAGCAGCGAAGAAGGTCTATTTCGGGGTAGGCGGTGGTGTAGCTGAGTTCGAAGAAGAGCTGGACGAGCAAGGCGGACACGCTAATACAGTGCTTGACGTTCAGGGAGCAGGCGTAGGAAGAGTCATTCTTGAAGTGCTGGCTCGGTAGAATTTAAGTCCCCAACCCGGACTCCACGATCGAAGCACAGTCTCGACAACCAGGAATATTGACAATTCAGTCGGAACGAAACACAATCCAAATCTAGTGCTGTTAGCTGATCAATGCTCGATCTTCGAACTGTCAGATGCAAGCAGCTCACAGACGATGCAGTACTTGCAGGGTGCGATTGTAGTTGCATCGGGTCTCTTGTGTATGTCTAGAGCAATCTCCAGACTAGGTTCGCAACACCTTACTGGACTAGCTCCCAGGTGTCACGGATCCAACGTGCAGGTATACCTACAGTACTAGTATGGGCGATTAAGCGAACCACTCACACATTTGAAAGCGGTCACATGGCATCATCCACTTGAGGAGTCGATGCGGCCACTGGATCAGATCTCGTATGTTAGTCAGCACCACAAGATCATCCATATACTCAAGGATGGCAGAAGTCCATTGCTGGAGTGCAAGTTCGCTCTTTCATTACCTTGGGCTGGTAACAATGAGGTTATTGAGATCATACTTAGAGCTTGGCACGACCTGCTATCAACGCCGTTAAGACGTCGGCATGTAGCTCTTGAAAGCCACTGCCCTCGCGTTCGATCCAAAAGAGTCTATCAGCGTTGCTTGGTGTAATGTTGAGCGCTTTGATGCACGTCAGTCACAATCTTGGATGCATGTAAACCGAGCTTACCTTCATTTCTCAGTCCAGTCTTGAGCTTCTTCAGGATTAACGAGACTCTTTCACCCTCGAGATCATTATCAACACCAAGATCTTTGGCCGCTGAACCGTGTACCATGACCCTCAGAAACCGTGGTACGGCATAAGGAGCAAGACCACCTTTTTTCACAAGCCAGCTTTCAAGCTCTACCAAGCTCTGCCGTAGCTCGGAACTCTGTATCGTATCCTGTTGTACAGTCACGGCAGCACATCCAAGCTGGCCTTCATAGCCATAGGTTTTCATGTTGATGGAATACACGTTAACAGATTTTATATGTGGGTGATGCAGGAAAGCCATTTCGACCTCCGCTGTCGAGACATTGTGGCCTTTCGCACGGAAAGTGTCGCCTAAACGATCATGAAATTGCATATATCCAGCTCGGTTCTGCACTGCTGATTAGCGATGCACGTACACCAATCCTGAATTGACTTACCATGGACAACGCATCTCCAGCTCGGAAGAAGAGGTCGCCTTTTTCGAAAACATCGCGAATCAATTTCTTCTCCGTCGCTTCTTTCCCAGCTGGTCCAACATAGTCATGCGTCCTCTGCAACGGCTCGCGTATCCTTGTTATACCTTCACCAATCTCATCGAAGTCACATTGCTGGCACAGACCTGTCCTGGGATCTCTCAGTACATCGCCAGTGTCTAGATCTATTCGGATGATGTACAAAGCATCCTGAAACCTCCTCATCAATGGACCCCAATGAGCAATTTTGCCACAACCTTCATCATTTGCGAAATTCGAGTTACATATTGATGCCGTCGCTTCGCTGGCACTATAGTACTCCACTATCCATGGCACACCAAATCTATTTCTGAATGCACGCCATACCGGAGCAGTAATGCCCAATCCATATATCACACGCAATGTATGCTGCTTCTCGTCTGGATGATGTGGATCTGGCGGCGCCTGTACCAAGAATCTTACCATCTCGCCGATGTAGAAAACACCATCAGCTTTGGTTCGTCGAATGTCGGGCCAGAAATTGCGAACTGAAAATTTTCGAGCTAGTATGACAGTTCCCGAGGTCGCATGTGTTGCAGGCAATGTTGCGAAAGCCGCACCACCATGAAACATAGGTGTTGAGATATAAAATCTCCTTCTTTGCTGGAACATCCTGGGATATCGATATGGACCACAACCCATCATGCTATAAGCTGTCGGCCACAAAGCAGCTTTCGGCAGTCCTGTTGTTCCAGATGTGAAGAGATACTGGCTCGCATCTGTTGGTTTGACTTTCGGCCTCGTCTCAGCTGGCCAATCTGCCATCGCAGGACTGAACGACAAAGCATTGTGTCTTAGAGCATAGCTTTCAGCATCGGGCAAAGCTGAATCAGTCGGTATATATGTGCCATAGTCGTACAGCACAAGCTTCTTCAACTTTGGCAGATCCTCACTTTTCAACACAATACTTCCGTTGTGGTCAAAGTCCACACTGGAAGGACCCAGACTCTCAGCGGCAGCATCGAAGAGCTCGTACGTCGTGATCAGCATCTCAGCATCACTGACTCTCAAACAATGTCGGAATGGTTCCTGGGTAATACTCGTGTTGACCGGAGCCGGAATTGCACCCAGCTTGTAAAGTGCCCACCAAGTCATGATAAACTCAGGTGAATTATTGATGTACATACCTACTACCATCCTATTCCTCACGCCCATCTCAGCCAATTTGACAGCGAGCCGACCAATCTCACCCCTAAGCTCTGCATAAGTCCAGCTCCTATCTTCGAACAAAAATGCTTCCAAGTAATCATTAGTGCCAAATGTGCTGTGAAGAGTATGGTAAAAGGACCAGTCTGAGTCGCCATGTTTAGCTTGGAGATGTTGAAAAAATTTTGCGTTCTGACGAAGGCATTGGATTTGATACAGGTCATTTGTGATGTTGTATTTCTTGTTTAGCCATCTTGCTGCCGCTGTAAGTGCTGTTGTGGCAGGGATGGCCGCTGACGTGAACAACTTGAGCGTGATCGGGTCCATGCTCTAATATGTGACAAAGTGTCAAAAATTGTGTCGAAACTGGCGAAACGTCAAGCTTGCAGTATTTTGTCTGCTATTGCTATTGTTGTACGAACAAAAGTCCTTATAGAAGTACCCACTCCACCTCCGCATCTACCTCCAAGCTTTTCCGGGGTCGGATCTACTGGTTGGGAGGAATGACTCAAGCACCTCGGCTCCGGACGCTTTTTGTCCTCGGGTCAAGTTATTTTCTCGTACGCCAGACGAGGCTGATCTATAGTCATAGCGACTGCATTACACTGCGGTATGTGTAGCGTGATGCAGATCACTTGCTGGGCGCTAGTGGTTGTTGGTTTGAGTTTGTGACGGGAGTCTATCGAAAGCTTGGCCGAATCACACCAGCTATTCGCTGCTGCAATCGCAGTGGAAGATTCTGCTCGTACCTGTCATAATGTTAGCAAAAGGACGATAGCCTTCATCATTCCACAAGTTGCTCACATCATCTTCACCCAGTCTGCAACTACTATCCTCTGATTAGCAGGATCTATGACTTCTTCGATGCCAAATTTGTTTGCGACGCGCAAAGGATGCTGCAGGTTCGTGTACATGGCGTACAATCTCTTGTACAACTCCATCTTCTTATCGCCTGCCCTTTTGAGTTCCGCACGATGATTCACTGTGTAAGTCAGTGGATGTGCACTCGCAACGATTCTCTCCTTACTGACCTTCGATACCTCCGTCTAGCGGTATTGAGCCGGAGTTGAGACTCGGCCAAGCTACCCGAAAATTGGGGTTGCGGTTGTCGATCAGGATCACACCACCGATGCCATAACACCTCCTTATGATGCTCGAGAATATCGGTATGGTCGTGCTGAAATAAACTTTGCACAACTCCATGGCCCATTTCATTACTCCGCTTCTCTCAGCAACCGTGCCTATCGCGAAGCCAGGTATGTCAACAAGCTGTACCATAGGCAGACCCATCACATCGCATAGCTTCAAGTGTTTCGATAGCTTCTGACATCCCCCTGAATCGAGAGCTCCTGCGTTGACTTCTGGGTCGTCTGCGAATATGCCGACCGAATAGCCGTCAATACGTGCTAGACCCACCACAGCTGTTCGACCCCATCCAGCACCAATTTCAAAGAAGCTGTCCTTGTCCACAAATGAGTGTATGATAGGGCGCACCTGGTATGCTCTTTGCAGCCTTCGCGGTATAGCTTCACGAAGCTCGGGTGTCTTGCGGTCTGCTGGATCATCAGACCTTATGATTGGTGGCAAAGCACATCCGTGATTCGGAACATAGCTCAGAAATCGTGCTATCTGTTCATAGCAGCC